>JACCGJ010002861.1:0-65800 GCA_013407085.1 Atriophallophorus winterbourni | reverse complement strand
TTAAACTCAATGTAATAAATTGATGGTGCATCAATTTAGTTAAACGGAGGAGAAGATGAAGTAGAATAATTATCAGGGGACCAGATTATTTTAATGCGAAGCCGGAAATTTCAGAATAGATGGTAATTTTTCAATGATTTATCGCAAAAGAAAGGAACGCTATCCCATTCAGTCAGCGTTATGCTAATTACTGCGTCAATTGTTTCCGATTAACGACCCGAACAATTCTAAAACCTATTAGCGGAAGCGAAAACTAATTAAGCAATTTCAATCATTTCAATGAGCACTGTGAAATTACTGCTTAGGTCGAAGACTTTCAATTGATGCGATTAGATAGAATCTCTCCACATGATACGAAGTTCGATCACCACATACACTGGATGGAATAATATCGCCCGGACACATTATGAAATAGGGAAACAGATCGAAGCACCAGCTTTGAGTTCCCAACCAACCTAATAAGGAGGTTTCACATGTTTTCGAACTAAAAGTCGAAGACCATTTTCTTGGATTTTTTCACTCGTGTGGAAATAAATTCATTTAATATCATTACAGTTCCGTCCTTATAATTTATTTATTTGTTTAAAAATAAGTTTTTGAAAACGATGACAAATTTTCGATTTTTGGAGAATTAAGTGAGAATTTAGTGAATGTGATACATATCCATCGAACTTACCGATTAATAGAAGGGCTATCATAAATTGCAACTGAGAACTCATCATTCGGTTTGCACCGTTTTACCTGACAGACAGTTTTCAAACTAAATTTCGAAACATTCCAATGTCGAATATATATTTGAATTTGAGCCCCATTGTCTAACACCATAAAGCATTCAAAACATATTTACTGTGGTAGACCAAGGTGGCGTGATTCTGTTTTGGCAAAATAAAAAATTCCATTGTTGGTTGGTTTGAAACAAAAGATTTTCTAACAAAATTATGCATTTCGGTTATTGATTTAATTACACAGCAAACCAACATTTTGTACAGTATTTTTTTAGTCATTATTTTTCTAATAATTATTATATTAAAACGCTCTTATTCAACATAATCGGTTTAAAAAGAGTTACTTTAACGAAATTTAGTAGAAATTGATTTCCATTTATTTTGATTGAATAAAGTTGATGAAATTAACATTAATTTTATGTACAAACCAGTTTAGAGCTTGTGCAATTTAAAAGAGGAGTTTTTGTATTCATAATCCCTGCTACTGAACAATTTCTAGGTCAGCTATTGGTGATGAATCAAAAATATATCAGCTAATAAACAAGCTGCGCTTGTATGCAAATGTTGGATGAGGTTGCTACGATTAAACTTTCCAATTTATTGGGCCTAAACAGTTTGGTCGTACCAACCTTATCGAACAGTGGCATACAATCGCAACTTGTTTAACATTATTCCACTGATCTTACTGTCCCCATCTGATAAAAGCAAAGAGCACGAAACAGGTCTCTGGGTTCGTGTGCGATGGAAATGCATGCAAATGAACTTTCTTTATTCATAGACATGCGTTCAAACCCTGTCTACGCAAGTGTGGTCTCCGATGATTGAACAGGTTAATCGTACCAAACGTATCCGACAGTGGCATTCAAGCGCAACGTGTTTACCATTTTTCCACTGTTTCAATCACATGCGGATCCCACTTGATCCCACATCTGTTCCCACTTGATGAGTGTAAACAGCCCAAAACCGGTCGTTGTCTGTGTGTGTGATGGAAATGCATACAAATGAGCTTTTCTTTCCATCATTATAGGCTTAGACCCAATCTAAATAACTGTGGGCTCAATTAAATTGAATAGAATGGTCTTACGATCCTTATCCAAATGTGGCATACATGCTAAAATTGCTTACTATTCTTCCGCTTTTCATAGCTTATGCGGATCCTAATCCTACTGTCCATAATTGATGAGTGCAAACAGTACGAATCCGGACGTTGGATTTGGGTGTGTGTGATGGAAATGTAAGCAAATGATTTTATTTTACATTATCATGGGTTTATAACTTATCTAGATGAGTGGTGGGTGAATAGTTTAGTCGTAACAACCTGATCCAACAGTGGCATTCATGTTCAATATGTTTACTATTCGTCTACTCCTTCAAACCCATGCGGATCATGATCCTACTTTCCCGACCTAATCAGTGTAAACAGTACGAATCCGGTCATCTGTTGTGAGTGTGATGGAAATGCGTGTGAATGAGCTATTTATTTCATGACGAAAAAATTGAATAATATCTTTCAAAGTGCGCGCTCAAGTGATTGAATACGTTGGTCTTACCAACGTTATACAACAGTGGCATACAAGTGCAACTTGTTTACCATACTTCCACTGTTTCAAGTGCATGCGGATACTTATCATACTGTCCCTTCTGATGAGGTTAAACAGCACGAAAACGTTATTGCGTTGTGTGTGTGGTGAAAAAGCATGCAAATGTGCTTTTTCTGCATGGTCATGGGTTAAAACACTATCTACATGAGTGTTCGCTCATGTGATTGAACAGGTTGGTCGTACTAACCTTATCCAACAGTGGCATACAAGAGCAACTTGTTTAACATTCTTCCACTGTTTCAAGCGCATGCGGATCCTGATACTAATGTCCTTACCTGATGAGTGCAAGCAGCACGAAACCGGTCGTGGAGTGTGCGTTTGTGATTGAAGTGCATGCAAATGTGCTTTCATCTACATGGTCATGGGTTTAAACATTTTCAACATGATTGTTGGCTCATGTAATTGAACAGATTTGTCGTACCAACAACATCGATCAGTGGCATAAAATCACAACATGTATTCAATACTTCCAATGTTTCAAACGCATGCGGATGCTGATCATACTGACCAAACTGATGAGTCAAATAGCAAAATAGCATTGCACCTATTGTTCGACTAAGCTTAGCCCACAAATGAAGGCTAAATTTCAATTTGCAAATGAGAATTTATCCGCGAATTCGTAAATAATTGGGTTCAGCACAAAGCCATATCTGCGTTCGAATGTCAGGTCACGGATACGCATACCTGATGAGCAGCAACAACCGCAGGAATGAATGTTGTTGTTGGACTCATTTAGTGGATGTTAACCATGAGTGCAATTTGCATGCGAATAATGAACATGTGCTGCACAGCCTTTCATATATGTGGATAAATTGATTCTAAAGTAGTAATTTGATGTGCTGCACCTATATAACTGTATAGTCCATGTGGAGGATATACCTTCCTTAATAACAGAAAGTGAGGAAAAACGGCACAATTTCATTTCTGAAGGCTGGAGAGATGTCAGCATCTGCTGTATCGATTATTTTTATTGATTTGTTGAACTTTTGGTTGACCTCGATAAAATGAAATGATCTGATGTATTCTTGGGCTCGCATCCAAGCAGCTACACCACAAACGGTTTCTTGCTGTTTGCCGTCAACAGTCAGAGGCAGTTAACCTAGTTTAAGTGTGTTTTGAAACATTAGTAAGGCGTCTCCGCCTGATGAATTCGAACAGCTAGAAACCGGTTGTTGTTTGTAGATGCTTGTAACGTGAACAGCACATTATATTGGTCATTTTGAGCATCTTGAGCGCTTGACCAAGAATAACTCTGTGAATTTTTATTTGAAAACCGTGGTTTGTCCTAAGAAATTATCGGCTGTTCGAGGAAAATGGGCTGTTTGTGAGACAATGGGGAGCCCAAATGTTAAATCTGTTACGTGTCAAAATTGTTCACACATGTGTTATGCAAAATGTGCCAAGTCATTGACCCCGGGAGCGATATAGATTCCAAATTATGAAAATATTCCGGGATTATTCTACAACTGTAAACATTGTCGGACGAAACAAGTTGTGTATTTGGCTGCTCTAACAAGTGTCCAGAAGTGCAACCTAGATTATCACATGTTGAGCTTTGATCCCAGCTTATAAAATTTGAAGGCATCATTAGAATCTCAAGCTACAGCTCCGAATTCAAAGTGTGGCAGCATAGCTAACGAATTATCGAAAACATAGTCTGTTATGCGAACCAGATAAAGAAACATCTCCGCAGATCAATTACTCCGAACGCTCAGCTTTTAAAAATCTACCAGAAAGTCTAGCAGAGCGCTCTCCCCATTAAGTTTACAACTTTACAAAAGAGACTGTCAACAGCATGTCTGACTTCAACTCATATGACATGAAAATGTTAAAAGCAAAATTCGTCCGCTAATCTGAATTATCCCTTGAAATCATCGGATTGAAAACGAAAGGTCACAGTGCGAAAGACCGCACAATATCTAAGTGTAATCTCTACCACCATACATTAATCCAGCAAGACACTTATTGTGAATAAATAACACCGCCAAGAACAATGTCCCACCCTCTGTACGATGATAGGTTCGAAAAACATCAGACTTTCAACAGTTACATATTTGGTTCATCACCGATACCACCTTTACTGAAAATAACTCTAAAGAGTGAGAAGGATATGGAAACTGTTGTTTTAAATTCTCAATTGCTACGTGATTTATGTGAGTGTAAAACTCGAATCTACTCCGACATCATAACCTAGTGTGAAATTAAAGGACGTCTAGATTTTCGTAAGAAGATCAATGAGCGCAGTCTAATCTTCCTAGGCGTCCCAACGACTGCCAAATCGATGAATGCTGTTAAACATAAACGCAACTAGAAACAGTGGTTTCACATCACAGAAACGATAGGAGCGCATTGGAATATCTTGAATATCTTCGGGGTTGCACGGTCACCTAATTATGAAGGCGATGGACCACCTCTTTTGAAAAAAAACAGGATCAATCCAAAAGTCATATATTGTCCGAAACAAGGTGACGTCCTTAATTCATAAAAATAAGCAATATCATTATTGGATGCTGATATAACAGGTGAAAAGTCTTCCTAAAAATTCTACACGATCATGAACAACACGACTAAAATAAAAACGGGAGGTTTCCTTAGATTGGCAGTTAATGTCATAGAAATATATCCTTTGCAAGTCTTTTGTATAATGGATGTCTCACTGCGATGAACTTTACCAGCTTTAATAGAGATGGAAAGCCTGAGTGATGGTGATGTGAATCCTAAGGTTATGCGGGAGATGATGGAATAACGGCGACTATTCTGGAATCATGCAAGCTGGAGCTTTTTGGCCAACAATGGGGTTTATTTGAACATATACTTAATACGGGAATCGTAACAGTTTACTAGAAAACTAGGGTAATTACATCAAACTGCAAAGAATGGGGTCGTTCGGATCTGGCTGATTAACAGCCTTTGGATCTTTTCAGTGATTTCTAATATACTGCACGCTTACTACATAAAAGTGTTTGTAGGCACCCCTAGAGCCATGAATATCCTCCTCAGACACAACAAGGATTCAGAACAACATTATCATGCTTGTCTACCATGCTCACGGCTATAAACGACTGGTCACAAGCATTAGACGAAGAAAGTTGCGAACATGCCTCTTACTTAGATATAAATAGTTTTCGATCGTGTTACTCACTCCTCATACCTGCAGGATATTTGCGTCAATGAAAATCTACTTTATTGGTTCACAAGGAAATTGTCTGAACTCATACCGAAAGTCAGAATAGATGGCGGAATTTCCCGAACTAATAAAGCCAAGTGTCCAACGTGTTTCAGTACGCGGTCCAATACTCTTCCTAAAATTTATAAATAATCTACTGCAATTGATACGATGTAAACTTCTTCCTTTTGGCCCATGATCTTAAAAATCCGATGGAGCTATATTCTGTTGATTATTGCCTAGTTTTACAAGTGCACCTAATTTAGCTGCAGAATAGGTCAATTCAAAATTTCAAATTCCACTAGCGCAAGAATGCTTTCAGTTGTAAAAACCTTCGCTTTCTCATATGTACTTGGCAGTCACACGCCTGAGTATAGAATATAACAGAAAGAGCTCGGTATTTGGGTGTCAGAAAATTTGAAAAAAAATCTGCAGTGTGAGACCGTTTATAAGCTTTTTCCGACTAACTATTCTACGTGTCCCACAGAAGTCTTTTTCAAAGGAATTCATTCTATAGAAACATTAAATTTTAGACTATGCAGCCGAAGCTTGGATAACATTGATGAAGAAAGACGTCTCGCTGCTCGAAAGGATTTGTCATCTGGCAACTAAAATGATTACCGGATCACAACATCAACTGACCAGACTCGGAATCAGCACTCTGGAGCGAAGGTGCATGAGAGCTGAGCCGATCCGGACATACCAATTAATCCATACGGCGTCCCCCACAAACAGATGCAAACGTTACAATCCGATCCATGTAATTACCACATTCCCGGGTAATCTGTCGCCGGTACTTTAACACAGTGGATTTATGCGTTCTCCAGAAACGTTTGCCTTCAGAAAATAAGCCAGCGCCGCATGAAATGATCTTCCAGCAAACGTTACGATTGTTTATGTTGAATGAGTACCTTTAGTGCTTCCGTTTGACAATCTTGCCAAAACACATATTTCCGGTTGACATTTATCCAATAAATATGTTATTTGGAAATAATTTTTCTCTCTCTTTGACATATATGGAGGCAAACATGAAAGTACGATTTGTTTAACTTTAATAACTATATCTAATGACCAAAGTAATGTGTTAATCACATACCCCGTACTTACACACCACTACCAGTTCTGCATGTTTGCCGTCATCAGGTGTAGACAGTAAGATTAGGTTTATTTAGCCTCGAGTGCTTGATTCTGTGTTTGAACACCGTGGTTCGTGGCATTCAAGTATAACTTTGTATATCTTATGATATTGTAAATCATTTTGCATTTTTCCCACAAATCCTGTATCTTGAATCTGTGACCGATTGTTAAATGGTAATTTACTTTTAATAGTCGTCAGCTTCAGTTCACCGTATTTTGTTCAAAATAACTTCAAGAATATGTTTTGCTTATACCGTAGACCCGATATCAAGAGCTTTCATAGGTCTCTTACAAATTACGATTAGGGACTACCCGATGATGTAGTCCATGATTTTCATTGTCCATGAAATTAAACGTCCTATACGATTGATATTATCTAGCTAAAGTTAGTGACGTTCATGTTTAGATGTTATTTTGACCGGCATTCCGTGGATGCATTCTGATTTTTTCATTTACCATGCATGATAATTTCCTGATGAATTTTATACATCATTTAAAGAAATCATTCATCATTTTTTAAATGCGTCAAATTTCTCTTACTAGAATAAAACAATTATTCTCCAGAATTATTTATCATCAATTTTGTATTCAATAAAAGCTTGCCAATGCACAAGAAACATAAGTTCACATGTTGTTGTTTTACCAGTATCGCACCCTGCTGCGTTTAGTAGTATTCGTGACTTAGTAGTAGATTTGTTCTCAGCTGGACCAGAAAAAATTGGTGTTATCGTACGGAAATGAGAGTTGAGTGTATACAAGTTGCGCTTGCATGACACGCTTGGTTAATGTTAGTACGACCAACTTGTTCCATGGCATGTGTCTAAACATACGAAAAGTGGGTTCGAGCCAAAGTGCATGAACGAGAAAGCTCACGTGCATGTATTTTATCGCACGCATGCCCCAGGAACGGTTTCGTGTTGCTTTTAATCATCCGTTAGTGACAGTAGGATCAAGATCCACATGCGTCAAGATTGTACATATTTTGCTTCGGTTGTACAAACATTTTGGTGAATGTTGATCATTCTTAGCATGGCATTTATATCCAGGAATAAACCATTTATTTTAATATATGTATTTGCTTCTATTTTTATCACTACTTAAATTTATCTGTGAAGCTCGAAAGCCTTGCCGAAGTCTAAGTAGAGGGCTTCGACTGATTTCCCTTCATCCATCATGAATATGTTGAAAATTGCCATCGGCTATATGAGATAATCTGCCACAACGCATTCACGAAAATTGAAGAATATGCTTAGAAAAATTGATCCCGAATAATTTGTTTATTGATTACCCACACTGATTTTCATCACAGCGTTGTAATCCCGATTATAATCTGATATTATTAGGGATTAACGATGATGCACTTTTAAGATGAAACAGCAAAAATCATTTTTTTAATTTTAGTAAAAGCCATCTAGTCCACAAACATTGATGCTGGTGAGGAAATTATTCTTGTACCTAAACATTCGCCTTCAGGAATTGGTGAGCAAAATTGAGAGAACAGAATATCACATGGCGCCGTGTTAACGCCTGCTTAGTTTCGAATAAGACATCGACGGACAGAATTTAAAACAACAGTTTCGGTAAGCGCTTCTCAGTATCATTCGGTGAAAGACATTTCATGTCTCTCTGTCGTATTTCGAGCCCGGTACAGCCCTGCACAACACAAGGACGGACTGGTAGATATATTCTACTTAGACTTCAGTAAGGCTTTCTACTCGCTGGGACTGCTTCCCAGGTGTATCGACCGAAGTCCTTAGTTAACGCATAGACCACCCGTTTCTTAGTTCGACTAATTCAGAACAACGATTCTGATATACTACGGTACTATTAACAGGAATAATAGACAACAATGGATAAACCTCAACTGTACCGGGTTGTACAAATGATGTGAGCCAAATGTGTACAAATCTTCCAAATAACAAGAAATAAATTCAGCCAATGCTGAGAAGATAGACTGCCAAATCATTAATGCTAATGGATGAAATTACCAAAATAATGGTGAGCAATTGTCTGTGTTTTCTTCAAATATCACGGTCAAAATGATGTGGAATTTAATGGATGTCAAGCAATATGACTCAGTTCAATAAAACAAAAAGGGATGCACAAGTGGATAGGACAATAACGGAATTCTATACACAAAACAATGAAAGATAATAACTGTGTAGAATTAGGAATCAGGCTGTTTAAATAGAAAATATTACGTAGTTTTATACAAAATTTTCGTAATTTATACCGCCCGCCAAATTCCTTCTAAAGCTGATTTCTGGATTAAACTAACTGATTGATTCCGTCTCCCTACCCAATGACTCCAGGCTTCGCTTCGGAGCTTCAACACTGTTCACTAGTACGATATCTCCAACACGGAAATTACGATTACGATGGAGCCACTTCTGTCTTACTTGTAGCAGCGGTATCTACTGTGACTTCCAAGGCTTCCAAAAGACGTTCGATAAGTGCAGCTATTTTTCCCAATTCCCTCTGTAACTGTTAACAAACCACTCTTCAGAACGCATTCCATCGTTTGAGTGATTCCGCAACAAGTCGTTCGACCACATAGGAGAAGAATCGATGTAGTATGAAGAAAAAGGAACAAGCCGACAGTTCTTCAGAATCCGCTCAACTTCAATCAAGGCGGTTTAGAGGGTCTCGTCGGATGGTTTTTGTTTTATGCATGTGGCATTCAAACACGACGAATTGAAATTTCATCATTTCGTTCAAAACACTTTTCTCGATGAACTAGAGTATGAAGGGTTCAACAACCGTGTTAATGCTATGTGAAGCTAGCCTATCCGATAAACTGTCACTTTGTAATTCTTTCAACCACATACGCAGCACTCGTTCAGTACCGATGAAGTTGGATCCGTTATCTGAATAAAAGGCTCGGAGATTACCTCGACGACCAATGAAGCGAAAGAGGGCCATCAAAAAGAAATCCGTATCCATATAATGGGCTACTTATATATGAACAGCTCGTGACTGTAAGCAAGTAAACGAACATCCATAACGTTTTTTTACAGATCGACCTCGCTTAACTTCAAACGGTTCCAAATAGTCTGAACCCACTTTAGCAACCGTGTAAGAGCCTGTGGCTACACGTACTACCGCCCGATAACTTTTTCTTGCTTTATGACAGCGAGCATCTTGCCACCCAGAATATAGCTACGGTCGCCAGAAAGACGAATGCGTGATGCATGGCATTTGTCAGTGTTTAACGGTAAGCGGTTGATCGTATACCAGGTCGGATTGAACTTTCTTAGTATCGCTGAGTGAGTTGATGTCTCGCCAAATCCTGATATCAGCCGCGAACAGGAGAAACGGTGATTCGACGTACCCTGCAATGTCGTTGATAAATATATAAAATAGACGCGGGCGAAGAAAGGGCCCCTGAAGTGCTCCACATTGGATTAGGAATGGATCTGAAAGTGTTTGTCTAACACGCACCCGAAGGTTGCGCGAACGTAGGAAAGCAGCTACCCAGGACAGCAATACCGGTAAAATACCTAGTGCTTGCCCCTTGTTAAGCAATATCACATGGTTAACTCGGTCAAATGCCTTAGAGCCTTCCAAGAAAATGACGTCAACACGCTAACCTTCATCAGCAGCTTTAGTCCAACAGTCTCTGGCTAAAAGCAAATTAGAGGAAAAGGAATGCTCTCTACGAAATCTATGTTGTTCTGCAGCGATAAAATAGAGACTATTCACAAAATCCATAATTTCATCGGCAAAAATCGCTTTCATCACCAGATTGCACTGGGAGAAAGGTGTCTGGAATGTATTTTGCAGGATCACTACGGCTTCCACCCTTGAAATTTGGAGTGATGATACATTCCTTCCAACCAGTTGGGACTTCAGAGTTATCGATCAATCTTTGGAAATATTCCGCGAGCGTTTCGCAAAGTTGGTCGGCGACTGCGCACAACGCATTCGGTGTGATACGGTCGATACCCGGTGAGGAGTTTTGTCGAAGTTGCATGATTTTTTTCTCAAACATTCTTAGCAGAAAACATGATAAAATAATTTTGAGGTGATGGGGATAAAAACATGGAAAAAATACCAGGTGAACGGGGTACGGTGTGGACGTACAAATTTGTGTTTGGATCTTATTGCTCGCTCTTTTGACGGATTTAGACGGTTCATATATCATTGAACTTGTCTCAACTTCCTCACTCGGAATATACTATTTTCAAGTCGAGGAAACGTGAATTCTTGAAAATCAAAACTTTCCAGTTTCTCCCCAACATTGCATACGCGTGCAACATTGCTTCCAATCGAGAATAACGCAACAACTCGGATACCATTAGGAAGATCTCGCTATTTGGTATTTACTGACAGTTATTTCAACGCTGTCGGATCAAAGCTCACAGAAAAACCTTTACGGGAAAGTGTACGCTATTTTACTCTCCGTTGGATTGCACTGCATCGCATCCACTCGTTCTTGCACTCCACCGAGAGACACCAATCGTTAATTGACCGCTTCGCCCAGTGTATCGACTCGATCTCGCGAAATTGTAACGATGACCGACAACGTGACCTTATACGGACCTGACGACGAGGCTTGTAAAAAGTGCAAACTTTGTCAAAAATTGGTAAGTCCCAGATCGCGTCAAGGTAAATGTTACTTGTGTTCAATTGCTATTCATACGAACTGTGAAAAGTATTTATCAGCCGAATCTGTGACCCTAATTAATAATGAAAAATTACCAGGCATCTGCTATATACGTAATCCATGCAGATTGAATGTAACTAGTGATTTATTAAGAGCCGAAAACTCTGATTCAATTATGGAAAGATGCACGTTCGCTGTAGAGGCGAGCATTAAACTGCTTGAAAACACGTTAGAGTCTTTACAAACATTTGCGTGTCAGAAAGCGATGGAACCAGTTCTAAACGCAGTCCCTAGCCACATTAACCGCAAGTCTTATAGGGAAGCGCTAACTACTACGGAAACGCTGATTTCTCCAGAAATCGACCAAAGTCCTTCAAACAGCACGGTACGACCGATGAGTCTGCGAACAATATTAGACCGAAGAGTTTGAACACAAAAAACCCCCAAAAGACAAACATTGAAGATCTAACGGTAATTTGTAGTAATCTCATTGAATCAACTTCGCCATCGCTAAAGCAACGCGAAGCAGATGACAGAAAACAATGGAATGACCTTTACAGAAGCTTCGACATCACTGCCTCATCTGCGTCGCTGACGCGATTGTTTAGAACCCCGAACTCACCTCGTGCGAACACGCCCAGTTTACTGCGTGTAGTGCTCATGTCCGTCCAAGATGTAGTAAATATGTTGCTCGCCTCATCCCTCTTAGTTGTAAACAAATCGGCTGTGCGAATATTTCCGGACGTTCCGTGGGAACAACGTCAAATTCTTCGTAATAATCCGGAACTAGCAAAAGAGGCTATAAATCGCTGAGCTGTTATAGTTCATGGTGTACCCATTTCGAACGAAGTAGAATCCAGCAAACGTCTGCAACACGATTGCAGTGAATGGAGATTTTTACAAGAGATTTTAAGAGAGTTTAAAGGGTATAATAACGACTCATGTTATGCGTCTTATACCGAAAAAAGAAACGCATCAGCCTCCTCCTCTCAAAATATCATTCCACACAGATGAGATGAAGGATAGAGTACTCGAGGCGTGGTATCAATGCCGAAAATTTGCACCTCCTGAAATTCGCATTCGGGCTGTATACGACATAAAACGCACGAACACTATTTTTCCTGAAATGACTTCGCTACTAAGTCAATCAAATGCACCTGAGACAAAACATGTGGAGCAGCCGACCAATTCTTAGTCAGCGAATTCACTACTATGAGCTCTTCATCTGCAACAAAAATCAAATCTCTATCATGCCGTTACACCAACGCCCAGGGCTTTCTGTGCAAGTTCACTGAACTATATTCACGTGTGACCGTGGCGTCTTGGGATTTGATTGCAGTGGCAGAATCTTGGTTGTGTAATCCTATACACGACTCTGAACTCAAAATCCCTCATATAATGATTTACAGAAAAGATCGAGCAACAAAAGGTGGCGGTGTCCTCCTCTATTTACATGAAAACATCAACTGCACTATACTTCTCTCCCCTGAGTTAGATGTCTCAGATACATTGTTTTGCTCTTTTGACTTACATGATAAACATAAGTGCCTCTTAGCATTCATTTATCGCCCCCCTTCTTCGTCATCTGCCGCTGACACTGTTCTTTCTAATGCAATACATTTTGCATTGAATCTCACTTATTCGCATTCTCTAATCCTCTGTGATTTTAATAATTACCGACACTTGCAACACACATTACGGGTGACGATTCATTCAAAAGCTTTTATCAAGAAATAATGACTTGCACTCTTTTTCACAACCATGTACTACGACTAACGCGATTTCGATCTGAACAAACCCCATCTACCCTGGACCTCATACTTACAAACGAAGAACTCATGATAGAATCTGTTTTCTATGCAGCTCCACTCGGATTGAGTGATCATGTTGTCATGACATTTGATTATTTTTATCAATACGAACCAGCAGGAAATAATCAAAGAACGTATACAACTGTGAACTATTTCTTACTTCGAGCTCTTACTACTGCAAATCGATGGGATTTCCTTAAACTCAAATCAGCTAAGGAAATCTTGGAAACGTTTTACAGCCAACTCCGTATTATCATTGATTTATCATCGAAGGTGAAAATAATATCCAGCAAACAGCGTCCAAAAAATCCTCTCAGAAGCAGTACTCGGAAATGGATGTGTAAGCGTGACAATGCCTGGTCCAAATACTTAGACGATCCGTCTGGGATAACTTGGTGTTACTACACCTGATTGCGAAATAAGTGTGTCTCTCTCATTTGAAAAAAACAGAAAAGATTACCAAACCAGTTTAGTCAAAAAACTTAGTATAAATCCCAAAGCATTGTATATACACGTCAACGACCTCCGGAATGTTAAAATGGGAATGCCGCCACTGGCCTCTGGTATTGAAATAGTGACGTCATTTAAAGATTGTGCTAACGTTTTCCGGCAACAATTCGCATCAGTTATCTCACAAGTGTCGATCCATGGACAGCCTTTAAACTCTGACAGCTGCAGCTTACCAATTCTTCACGGGGTGGAATTTCCCCCCAACGTCTTTCGAACAAAATTAATGACGATGAAGAGAACAGTACAATCTATCTTCCGAATTTATCAATACCGATATCAGACGTATTCACGATGATGTTCGAGCAGAGCTTTGCACCAGAAACTTTGAAAACTGCTCTGATTAGTCCCATCAACAAGGGTGGCGAGGGAAATAATCCATTAAATTATCGCCCGATGTCGTTATTACCAGTGCTATCAAAAGTAATGGAGTCCGCTGATGCATTGCGGAATCACTTTGAGATTGATAATTTAATCTCCGAGGCACAGCATATATTCGGGAAAAATCTATCCTGCCTGACAAACTTGCTATTAGCAAAAGAATCTTGGTCTGAGCTACTGGATGCCGGCAACTCCGTGTACGTTATTTATATCGATTTCTCAAAAGCCTTCGATCGTGTGAATCACGAAATACTTTCGTCGAAACTACTCACCTACGAAGTACAGGGTAAACTCCATGAATGGATTAAAGAATGGTTGATATCTCGTGAGATGTATGTTAGAGTCAAAAACGAACTATTCAAGTTGATTAAAGTTGCCCGTGGTGTCCAACAAGGATCAGTCCTCGGACCGCTTTTGTTTTTAATATATATAAACGACTTGCCTACTGTATTGCAGTCGTCGGTGCTTATTTTCGCTGATGACGCAAAGCTTTGACGCAAGATAAACACCACTGACGACACACAAAACCTGCAACGGGATCTCGATGTGATTCACACTTGGTCCATAGACAATGAAATGCCCCTGAATCCTTCGAAATGCAGACTATTGTTTCTCAACAGCAAGTTGAGCAAAGAAGTTTATCTAGGTCGCACTGTTAATAAGCCCGCCTCTTCCGAAAAAGATTTAGGTGTGATTATCCAATCAGACTTAGAAAACTCAATGCAATGTCGACTGGCTGCCTGCAAAGCTGAAAACAACTTGGGTCTCCTTCGAAGAAAAATTTGTAAACGCGAATAAAGTAATTCTTCTTCTTGTCTGCAAATTGATATCAACGTACATCCGTCCTTATGTTGAATGTGCTATACCGGCATGGGATCGTTTGTTGAAATAAGATATTCAGCTATTGGAAACCCCACAGCGCAGAGCGACAAAACTCGTCCTTGGACTATCTAAATATTCGTACGAAATGAGACTTAAAATATTGAATTTGCATTCGGCTCAATGCAGACGCAAACGAGGAGCACTAATATTCATTTGGACAGTGCTTAATCAAACAAATCACCCTTGCAGTCGTTTGTTTCATCTTTCACATAACACACATCATCGAGGTCACCAATCGAAACTTTACCAACAGCATAGCAGTTTGAACTGCCGTAAATATCCATTTTCCGTTCGCAATGTGCAATTGTCGAACAGTTTACCTACTCATGTAGTACAATCTGGAACCATTGACGTTTGAAAGAAATCACTAGATATCCACATGGACAAGTATGTTTTTTACGTTTGACGATAATCTAACAAAATTTTGATTTTTTTCCTTCCGATTCGATGTACATTATTGTGGGTCTTGTAAAGCATAGCTTTTTACCTGCCTATTATCTATGAATAAATTTATGAATAATAAATTAGAGATGTGTTTTGGAAAATTTTCATGTAATGTGATCACAAATCATTTACCGCATCCTTTGGTGCCGTCGTGGAACCTATACTGGTGGTATGTGAGGGGATACCAGTTTGCACCTTCATTTATTGTTGATAAATTTTATACAAAAGATTCTTGTTTTCTAGGAATTGACCCGCAAGTTTAGTTTGATTATCAAATGTTTCCCGGCGCACCAGTCCCGTCAATTATTTCGTAATTTTCTATTACACTCCCAATCATTTGGCAGTTTAAACATAATCCACGTGGCATTTCGGCGGCACATACGTTTAATAGTTTTTCTCCCAATGAACGTGCCGGCGGTTTTTCGCAGGACGGGTCTTGGACTGAATAAAGTTCAATGATCTTGTGCCACTTGGTAAGAACATTTTGTTAAGTTGAGTCCAGATGGTCGTCTAACATGAAGCCGAAACTATTGGTGGCAACAACGTCATAGATAGTGGCGTAATCCGTGAATGATCGTCATTTTGTTGGAGGTAGTTAGTCAAAAGTCAAAACTTTATGGTCGCTTTTGCCTAACGGAGGTTCACTCGAGATTTCCTCAATCATCAACTCTTCGTTCGTCAGTAAGAGGTTCAGTAGAGAAGCCTAGTCAGTTACAAGAAAACTTGTCGGTTCAGTCACGTTATTGTAAAAGGGCGAATTCCTATCTGTTTATTCAGTTCAAATGCAAAAGTAGCACGAGCGGGTTTAACAGTCAAACTGGGTGCATTAAAATCTCCCATCAACAAGACGTGACTGTGTTGCATTGATAAGGTGAAGCGCAAGGAGTGCAATAGGTTGACATCAGCAACATGGTCGAGCATTTGGTGGGTGGTAGATAACAGACAGTATAGCATAGTCACTGTTTCTGAGCTACAAGAGGCACCACAGAGAATCTATGGTTTGCAGACGAATGTGAAATGGTGGTTCAGAGTGGAGTGAGGAAAAATGGTACAAAAGAACTCCACCACACTTGGTAGGACGACCTTTCCGAATAACAATCATAGCAGGAAGTGAAATTTCGTCGTCTGCAACGGAAGATGATAACCATGTCTCAGTCACAGCTATCACGTCGAAGTGTTGAGCAGCGTGTCAACCACGAAGTTCAGGGAGTTTACAGAGCAGGTATAGCGGTTGATCCAGCGGAGATTTCACCACTAACAGAGTACGCCTTTTCATTATTGTACTTAACAAATCGGAACACACTTCTCAACGTATCACGGCATACAGATCCGAAACAATCAGACGATAGATTTGTCTCAAAGCAAAACACGTGAGCAGCGTGAATAATATATTCAAATTGTGTACATATTTACATGTATCATTATTACAAAACAAATGACAAAATATGTAGGATTAATGTAATAAAATATACAATGATGAAAACACCATAATACTCCCTCCCTAGAGCGTTAGAAGAGAGTGAAACGCTTGAAACGAAAAGTTAATCCGCGTAGTCTGCAAGATTTGCAGGCCACCTGACTCTCCGACCTGATCGAGTTTTTTTAACTGGGGAGGGTGGGTCAGAAGATGGAAGAGAGAAGAGAGAGAGGGTCGATTGGGTTGATTGAGGCACACTGAGGAAAATAGGAGTGGGCGATGTTAAAGGTAAACTGTCAACACTTCGGGTGTAAACATTTGAGGGCGGTGTTTCGTCGCACACTGGTTCGATAAAAGCTGCTTTCAGCGGTCAATAGTAACCGTATCTTGAGCACCATTTTTCTTGATGACGAAGTATTTGGCAAAGCAGCTAATGACTTTAAAGGGTCTAGTGTATGGGAGCTGCAGGGCTTTGCGCGTGTGATCTGTTCGAAAAACGACAAAAGCACATAACTCTGAATCACTTGGCAAGTAAGCGTTACGATTGTATGGGCGAGTGGGGGTGACACGCAATTGACGCGTGAAGGATCGTAAGCGATTGACGTAATTGGGATCAGTTATGTCTGCTGCTACGTCATGAGGTGCGATCAATTCACCAGGGAGGCGGAGTGGAGTGCCGTAAACTAATTCTGCGCGGAACAACCGAAATCTTCTTTGACAGTAGCAGGTATACCGAAAAGGATCAATTGCAGGTTCTCTGCCCAATTTTTCGTATTACTATGTGACATCATTGTGGCTTTTAACTGTAGATGGAACCGTACAACACGTCCGTTATCGCAAGGATGGTAAGCTGTTGTTTTTATATGATTAGCACCTAGAACAATCGTCAACTCACGGAAAAGGTTGGATTGAAACTGGGATCCACGATCCGTCGTAATAGTTGATGGGAACCATAATTGCTGATTCAGTTTGCAAAAACGTTTTTGCTACGGTTTCTGCAGTGATATCGGTAATCGGGATGGCTATCGGCCAGCGGCTGAAACAGAGGACACAAGTGAAAATGTATGTGAAACCATTAGATATAGCCAGTGGACCGACAATGTCGAGATAAACATGCTGAAATCGTTGACTCGGTGGAGGGAAAGATTCTGGGGCACTGAGAGTATGACATTGCACTTTGCTGCATTGACACTGGATACAGGCATTTGTCCAATTTTGAATATCTGCGTGCATTTTTGGCCAAACAAAGCGATCGGTGATCAACTTACTAGTAGCACGAATACCGGGATGGGAAAGCGAATAGACGTGTTTAAAAATGGACTTCCTCAGTAACTTTGGTACTAAAGGACGGGGATGGTCGGTGAAAAAATCACATAATAAAGTCAAACTCGAATTAGGGATAGGGACAGTTTGAACTCTAAGGGATGAGGTAGATTGATATTGCTGTGAGTCACTGTCATGTTGCTGAGCCTCTGCTAAATGCTTGAGATCAAAATTCGATCGGTTGATTGCGGTGAGTTGCATGCGAGAAAATGCATCTGCAACTATGTTCGATGAAGCAGACAGGTAACCTATATCACTTGTAAATTGCGAAATATTGTCAAGTTGACGTATCTCACGGGGTGAATATCTATCAGCTGTAGCAGACAGAGCAAACGTCAGGGGCTTGTGATCAGTCCGAACGGTGAAATTGCGGCCTTCGAGCAAATGGCGAAAATGGCGAACAGCAAAATATATACCTAACAATTCACGGCCAAATGTGCTGCAACGTGTCTGGGCGGGTTTGAGAGGGTGGGAAAAGAATGCAAGCGGTTTGACAACACCGTCAATACTTTGCTGGAGGACAGCACCGACTGCTGCTTGGAATGCATCAGTGGCAAGCAAAAGTGAAGCATGAGGATTCCTAGACATGTAGGATAATGAAGTTGCTGCATTCAATGCGGTCTTCAGTCTTTGAAACGATTCGACAGCATCAGCGTCCATTTTAAATTGTCGCTTATTTCCGCGTAACAAATCAGTCATTGGCTGAGATATGTCAGCACAATTGGGAATGAATCTTCGGTAGTAATTGACTGAAACAAGAAATCGACGTAACTGTCGAAGAGAATTGGGGCATGGATAGTCGTTAATGGACAAGAATTTATCGAGCAAGTGGCGAATGCCGTTTTGATAGACATAATGTTCTAAAATTTCTAAAGCAGTGACACCAAACACGTATTTATCCGGGTTTACCACCACGCCAAACTGGAAAAGACGCTAAAATACCGAAAGCAGATGTACTGCATTATCCATTTGAGACGAACTAGCAATGAGGATGTCATCAATATATATGTGAACGAAAGATAATCCTTGGAAAACTTGGTCGATGAATCTCTGGAGGGTTTGAGCAGCGTTGCGTAAACCAAATGGCATTTTAAGACATTCATAAAGTCCAAAAGGTGTAGTGATGGCTGTTTTCGGGATATCTTTTTCGGTGACAGGTATCTGGTGGTAGGCACACACCCGGTCCAGTTTGGAAAACACAGTCTTTCCATGCAAAGAAAGTGCGAAGTCGTGTATGTGGGAGATGGGGTAACGATAGGGAACAGTTAATTTGTTAAGAGCACGGTAATCTCCACATTGACGCCAGGCGTCAGCTTTATTCTTCTCAACCATGTAAAGGGGGCTTTACCAGGGCGATTTCGATGGCCAAATGTTTCTAAGTTCAAGCATGTGTTCAAACTCACGCTTTGCGACATCGAACTTGTTCGGAGCCAAAATTGACCCAAACACTTCCTGATCTTCATCGTGGATTTAGGCAACTTGTTTTTCATGCCCCTGCAACATGCTTGCAGATGATGTCAATTTAACCGGTTCGAGCAAGCACGGTATTCTGTTGTGCGATATACAATAGGTCATTAAATTGTCACATGATGTGATCTTCCTCTGAACCATAGTAAATTTTATCTGTTGTTTGCAGCAGTAAACAAAATTACGGTAACTGCAAATAGCTGTAGGATCCCCTTTAAATGTATTCAGAGGCTTAAGGATCTAAGTATAGTCGTTACACCGAACACCAAATGGTCTACGCAATGTGCCTCAGCTGCACAATGAGCAGGATTATAGATCTTTAGGTTAAATCCGTTCTGACATGTAGAACGTCGATAATATTTATCCACTTTTATACGGCGATTGTCAAGCCACATTTAAAATACTGCATGCAAGCCTGCAGCCCCTTTTTCCAAAAGACATATTACAAATATATGGGGTCCAAATTCTGGCTACCAAAATGTTTAATGTTATGTAAATGAAAACTCAGGAGGAACTTCTAATTTCTTTAGTTTTCTTCTCACTTCATCGTCTGCGTCTACGGGTAGATCTAACAGAAACCTTCACAAACCTGAAAGGCATGGTCGACAAGGGTTGTCAAAACCTGTTCTCTCGAGCGATCAACCCTTCAAATTACGCGGTATATTTTGATGTATATAAGTTGAACAATGAGAATATGAATTTTAGTCTTATTGATTTTTATTCTGGCAACCACGACATCTCTCAAGCGATAAAATGTTCAATTTGAGGGCATGTAATGAAACTTTCAAATAAACTAATTGTCTGAATCTTAGTGAAAACGTCTTCAGTAAACGAGTGTTAGGCTTCAGGAATAAGCTTTCTAGTGACCAAATCCCTTGCAACACGTTAGTTGCTTTCAAAAAAAGTTTGGATGCCTCGTGTCATGAGCTTTTCCCTGATATCTTTCCATGAATATGCAGGTTGCCTGTCGAAGGAATTAACATAAAAATCTTTTCTTATATTAAATTTATACGGTTAATAAAATGAATAAATAACATGAAACTGCACAATAATCCAAATATATAATGTCTTGTTTTAATTGTCCTGTTTTAAATATAGGCACAGTATTTTTCTTTGTAAAACTCTTCCAAGCTTGGTGAACAGAAATCCTTTTAAATTTTTCCCAGTAGGACGGAAGGACGGTCTGGATAACATCTGACTTATCATCGCAACAACGTGGAGAACAAAGAACAAAGAACCAACTATGGTGGTGGCGAACGCCCGTTTGAAGCTTCCCACCGACAGACATTTTGGGAGCTCGATTGAATTATCAGTCATTTACAGCCCTGTGCCAACCACCCAAGTGTGTTGAGCTATAAAAGGAAATTAGACGCTAAATGGCCGACCATAATTCTGCGCCATGTCTGATAAAATACTTGAAAAAATGTTTTGTTACAGTTTTTATCTCATATCTGTCTAAGCCTATGCAACCTGACAGTCTATTAGCACACAAGTAGTCTATTACTGTGCTTCACTTTGCCTCGAATAGAATCGTGATTACATAAATCATACATTGTTCACGCATATTATTGCATTGTTTCTAAATAGATGGACTGTCACTGTGCTGGTGAAAAGAACCCTTAACTTACTTTCAAGATATCCGGAAACAAGAACGTGCAAACTTGTGTGAACTGCATAATCAATATCAAAGCATTGTATAAACACGTCAACGATTCCCGGAATGTTAAAATCGCAATACCGCCACTGGTATCTGATACTGGAATAGTGACGTCATTTAAAGATTGCGCTAACGTTTTCCGACAACAATTCGCATCAGTTATCTCGAAAGTGTCGACCCATAGACAGCCCATAAACTCTGACAGCTGAAGCCTGCTAATTCTTCACGGGGTGGAGTTCCCCCCAACGTTGTTCAATCAAAATTAATGACGATGAAGAGAACAGGCTCACTCGGTATAGACAATATACACGCAAACATTTTGCACAATATATTTTCCGAGTTGGCAATACCGACAGCTGACGTATTCACGGCGATATTCGAGCAGAGCTTTGTACCAGAAACTTGGAAAACTGCCCTGATTAGTCCCATCTACAAGGGTGGTAAAAGAAATGATCCTCTAAACTATCGCCCGATAGCGTTATTACCAGTGCTATCAAAAGTAATGGAGTCCATAATAGCCTTACGGAATCACTTTGAGATTAATAATTTAATCTCCGAGGCACAGCATGGTTTCGGGAAAAAACTATCCTGTCTGACAAACTTGCTATTAGCAAAACAATCTTGGTCTGAGCTACTGGAAGCCAGCAACTCCGTGGACGTTATTTATATCGATTTCTCAAAAGCCTTCGATCGTGTGAATCACGAAATACTTTCGTCGAAATCACTCACCTACGGAGTACAGGGTAAACTTCATGCATGGATTAAAGAATGGTTGATATCTCGTGAGATGTACGTGAGAGTCAAAAACGAACTATCCGAGTCGATTAAAGTTGCCCGTGGTGTCCCACAACGATCAGTCCTCGGACCGCTTTTGTTTTTAATATTTATAAACGACTTGCCTACAGTATTGCAGTCGTCGGTGCTTATTTTCGCTGATGACGCAAAGCTTTGACGCAAGATAAACACCACTGACGACACACAAAAACTGCAACGGGATCTCGATATGATTCACACTTGGTCCATAGACAACGAAATGCCCCTGAATGCTTCGAAATGCAGCCTATTGTTTCTCAACAGCAAGCCGAGCAAAGAATATTATCTTGGTCGCACTGTTATGAAACCCGCTTCCACTGAAAAAGATTTAGGTGTGATTATCTAATCAGACTTAGGAAACTTAATGCAAAGCTGAAAACAAATTTGGTTTCCTTAGAAGAGTCCTAGGTTCGTTTGACCCCAATATTGGCTGCAAAATTATTTCAACGACATCCGTCCTCATGTTGAATATGCTATACCGGCATGGGATCGTTTGTTGAAAAAAGAAATTCAGCTATTGGAAACTCCACAGCACAGAGCGACAAAACTCGTCCTGGGACTATCGAATTATCCATACGAAATGAGACTTAAAATATTGAATTTGCATTCGACTCAATGCAGACGGAAACGAGGAGCACAAATATTCATTTGGACAGTGCTCAATCAAACAAATAATCCTTGCGGTCATTTGTTTCATCTTTCTCACAACCCACATCTGCGAGGTCACTAATCGAAACTTTACCAACAGCATAGTAGGTTGAACTGCCGCAAATATGCATTTTCCGTTCGCAATGTGCAACTGTGGAACAGTTTACCTACTCATGTGTTACAATCTGGAACTGTTGAAGTTTTTAAGAAATCACTAGATATCCACATGGGGAAGTATGTTTTTTATGCTTCACAATAACCCAACAATATTTTAATATTTTTTACCATCCGACCCGATGTACATTTTTGTGGGTCATGTAATGCATAGCTTTTTACCTGCATATATTCTATGAATAAATATATGAATAAAGTGCTTAACCGCATACCGTCGAAGGAAATCAGGACGCCTTATTGGCTTATAGCCACCTTCAGCCCTGTGCAACTTGAACTTGAACTGCATAGAAATTTATAACTAAAACTAAGGAAAAAAATTGTTACTAAAAAGTGCAAGCTAGGAATGCTACTATTAATGGGGTTGCTACCTTATTGAGGCTCGTGAATACTAAATTTTTGCTAAACGAGAGAAAGTAGGTTGTGGAATTTTTATATACTTTTGTTTTAATCTGTCAACACCCTAGTTTCATCACCCTTATTATGCTGCGCGTTTTAAATATCACTCAATAATTGTTCTTCACATTCATGCGATGATATATATATATATATATATATATATATATTATCATAAAAAATCGGTGTTAAGGATGATATTTCAGAGTGTCCTTTGTTTGAAAAAATTCGAAGATGCCGTTTTTTTCTTTTACGTGATGTGTTTTGTGTTTATTTTTTCATTATAATAAAATCGAAAACATACTGGCTGAGTTAACGTGAATGACATTTCAAGTTCTTTCTCTCAATAGTTCCATGTCGTATTTATCTTATGTAGAGCTAACAAAACCTCGGAAAATATCTAAATTATTGATGTTGGTTGATTTACCTATCGAATTGACTGCCGTTTTACAATTAGGGTGATAAGCACCTAACAGAAGTAATTCACCATTATGCGTCAACGATATTTTATTAAATGTTCAAAAATACTAATTGAATGAAGAATTTAATGTCATATAAATGTTATATTATCGCCAACATATAACGGGTTTCGTGAGTGTTTATGATGTATAACCAACATCATATCCACTAGAGAGGCTTGTATAGAATCCATCGGCTCGATATCCTCCGGTTTTTCTTAGGTTTTTATCCGAGTCAGCAACAGAAAAATTCCGAGTTGATTGAGAACGTATGGACCTAAAATCTTGATTTAAAAGTGATTAAAAATGAAATCACTGTTTTTTGTGGATCGTATTATTAGAAAAACTGGTCAGGAGGTGGTATCTACCGTAGTCAAAAGACGACGGTGGAGATGGTTCGGTCATGTCTGCAGGATGGATCCCAGTTCGCATACGAAGGTAGCCATTCACTGGCGTCCGCAAGGTAAACGAAAAAGGGGACGGCCCAAGGAAACTAGGCGCAGAACGTTGAACGCGAACTACATTCACAAGTTCACGGTGAGACGCAACGAAGCAGCGGCAACCGACCACTGGCGTGAAGTTGTCTTCGCCTCATGTGCCACCGGCACGAAGACTGAGTGAGTGAGTGAGTGAGTATATTTCATCTTTGTACAGGCCGATATGTGAAGTCGCCAATCGAGCGTCCAGAATACTTCCGGTGGTAACCAAAAAAGCGGCCACTTCGAACAGTAGTTCAATATTTCTTCTGGTATGACTTTGGCTGGAATGCACAGAAAAACTCACCTCACCATTTGGGACTGTATTAATCACCGGACTACATTTACAAAGCTAACAATAGTCATACATAACTGCAACTCTCAGTTAAAGGACTTCTTTGTGTTTTTTGATTCACTTTAATGAGATAACACGACTTATAAAGTCAACTATCTTGATGTTTTGCAAGTTTCTAATATAAAACGCAACAATTGTGTAGCGGAAAATCCCAATGTATAATACACACACGATAAAACATAAACAAAATATGACAATGAAAACTCACGGACAGTGAAGAAGTATATTCCACTACACACAGAATAATCCGCTCCGAATAAATCCAAGACGGACAACGAGTGATGAGAAAAGGTCCGGAGACAGCTGAAAAGGAGCTCGACTCCGTTAGAACAGTCAACACAGAACAGTCAGCACAGAACAGTCAGCACAGAACAGTCGACTAGCACAACGAGGCAGAACGAACGACGCGCGGTTGGACGGAAAAGTGTATATTCAAATTTATGCGGTTGCAGTTTAGTAAAACAACGATACAAAATGTATGAAAATGTGAAACGCTACAGAGCTCCCCCCTAGAGCGTTGGTCGGATCGACCAACGATCGAAAAATCAGGGAATAAACTCTGCTAACCGGGCGGGGAAAGAGACACAGCGCCCAGAACGCGTGCGAGAAACTGTAGGTTGAGTATTGTCGGTTGGTTGGGAGAGGGAAACAGGGTCCTCGGTCATTGGCTGGGTCGGAGGGGTTGACGGGAATACCACATTAGAGTCATTCGAAGAGGGTTGAACGTATGAGGAATCGATATAGGCTGGCTTTAACCTGTCGATGCTGACGGAGTCTCGTGTTCCGTTTTTGTCCAGGACAAAATATTTCGGCTTGCGCACCAAAACTTTGAAGGGACCGTCGTAGGGCGGCTGTAGGGGCTTCCGCACGGCGTCGACACGAACAAAAACGTAGGGGCAGGTTGAGAGGTCGGGATGAACTTGGGCGGGACGGTTGTTGGGGCGCGTTGGGACGGGACGAACAGACTTGAATTGCTCCTTCAATCTCGCGGCGTATGAGGAAACATCGAGCTCACCGGTGTGGCGGGAGTCAAGAATCATCTCGCCAGGCAGTCGTAGTGCGGTACCAAAAACAAGTTCCGAGGGACAACATCCGGCATCCTCCTTGACCGTGTTCCTGATTGCCAACAGAATGATGGGTAGCCGTTCAGACCAATGCACACTGGACGAGGAAGCGGTGATGGAAGCTTTCAATTGACGGTGGAACCGTTCGACTAATCCATTTGCCGCGGGGTGGTATGCCGTCGTACACATATGTGTTGATCCGATCATTCGGCTAACATCCCGAAACAATGCAGAGGTGAATTGAGATCCTCTGTCTGTGGTGATAGTAGCCGGAACGCCAAAGATAGATATCCATGAATGAACAAACGTCTGAGCAACAGTCTCTGATGAAATATCACACATAGGCGTGGCAACAGGCCAACGCGTGAATCGATCCACACACGTCAAAATGTAGGTGTAACCCTTGGATGGCGGTGAGGGACCTACAATGTCCAGGTGCACATGTTTGAAACGCGCGTCAGGTTGGGGGAATGTGGCAAGGGCAGCACGGGTGTGCTTATGAATCTTGCCCTTTTGACACGTAACACAGTGTTTTGCCCATTGGCGAATATCTTTCCGTACGTTGTGCCATACGAAACGTTCGGTAATAAGACGTACCGTTGAGCGTATGCTCGGATGGGATAATCCATGAAAGTGATCAAAAATAATCCGGCGGTGAGATTGTGGAACAAATGGTCGCGGCTTGCCGGTAGAAATGTCACAATGGATATGAGCGTCACAGTTTAGGAGGGTAAACATGAAAATCGAAGGAAGGGTTGTTTGTGATGACGGAAAATTCAGGATCAGCTTCCTGATGCCGGGCAAGATCCTGTAGGTCCACAGATGGTCGATCGACTTGGTGTAAATCCGTGCGAGAGAATGCGTCAGCAACAACATTACTGCTACCATCGATAAAGCGAATATCGTCGGTGAACTGCATTATGTAGTCCAACTGACAGATTTCTCGAGGAGAGTGACGATCCGCAGAGGTTAGAGCTGCATAAACGAGGGGCTTGTGATCAGTATAGATGGTAAACTGACGTCCTTCCAAAAAGTGCCGAAAGTGTTTGATCGCCAAATACACAGCGAGAAGTTCTCTGCCGAATGTACTGCACCTCGTCTGCGTTGGTTGCAACTTCTTCGAAAAGAAGGAAAGTGGTTGAGCATCGCAGCCGATCAACTGTTGTAGAACTGCACCCACTGCAACAGAAGAAGCATCTGTTTTGAGCACAAGGCGGGCACTGTTTGTGGTATCCAAGTGGCTCAAGAACGTAACTGTTGGCAACTCCTTCTTCACGGCGACAAAAGCGGCCTCCGCTTCAGCTGTCAACACGAGTTTCTTTGGATTTCCTCGTAGTAAATCAGTTAAGGGTTGTAATAATTGAGCACAATTGGGGATGAACCGACCGTAATAATTGATGACACCAAGAAAACGACGAAGGCTCTTGATGGATTGGGGTAAAGGATATTCCACGACAGATTGGGTTTTGTCGGGTAACGGGCTAATACCATGGGAGTCGATTTGATGACCAAGGAATTGGACACTGGTTTGACCAAAGACACACTTTTCGGGATTAATAGTGATTCCGTAATTGTCGAGACGTTCAAAAACAACGCGTAAATGTTTTTTGTGCTCCTCTGCAGTGGTACTGGCGATGAGGACGTCGTCGATATATACAAAAACGAAATCTAATCCACGAAAAATTTGGTCCATAAATCGCTGGAAGGACTGAGCTGCATTGCGAAGTCCAAATGGCATTCGGAAAAATTCGAAGAGACCAAATGGGGTAATGACAGCTGTCTTGGCGATATCCTCCTCGGCCATTGGTATCTGATGGTAGGCCCGTACCAAATCCAATTTTGAGTAAAACTGCTTTCCACGGAGATGCAGGGAAAAATCGTGGATATGTGGAATAGGGTACCGATCGGGTATGGTGATGGCGTTGAGTGCACGATAGTCACCACAAGGTCTCCAGTCGCCATTTTTCTTTGCAACCAAATGCAGCGGCGAGGCCCATTGACTATCGGATGGCCGAATTATGCCAAGGGTTACCATATGTTGGAATTCGTTTTTAGCTGCGTGAAGTTTGTCTGGCGGGAGCCGACGGGGCTTGGCAAAAACTGGTCGTCCTTTGGTGACGATGTGATGTCGAACCAGGTGCTTGGGGTTGGTCGCTGCAGTTGAGGGGTGCACCAGCGAAGGGAAATCCGTGACGAGGGAAGAGAACTCATCAGAATCGGGAAGGCACACACGTAAGTTGATAGAATTAAGTGCAACGGTTTTACAAGATACGTGAAGTGAAGTAATCTTATCTTGCAATTGGCGTCGCTTAATATCAACAACTAAATCAAACTGCGCAAGAAAATCAACACCAAGGATTGGTTGTTTGACATCGGCAATAATAAAAAGAAAAGGGAACTGCCGGCGGAGTCCGAAGTCTAGGTTTAGAAACTTCTGACCATACGTGGCAATTTTCGTTTGGTTAGCCGCCTGGAGACAAATTCCTGTAGCTTGAAGGTGGCGTTTTTCTGCAGATCGAGGTAGAACGCTCACCTCAGCACCGGTGTCGACGAGAAAATTCTGATGAGAATTCCGATCAGTGACATACAGGAGGCGACTAACGGGTTGGCCAGCGACAGTCGTCGCCACTACTGGCTGGCGCTCGCGTTTCCCTGTTTAGAGAATGCGCCAGACTTGGGGTATTTGCAACCGGGGCGACAGTTACGCGCATCGTCACCGAAACGTCGATGAAAATAACAAATCTGATTGCGGTGTCGCGACGCACTGCGGTGTTGTGACGTACTGCGGTGTTGTGGCGCACTGCTGCGTCGTCTCGAATTGGAGTGAGTGCGGGTTTCAGCATAACGCGTCAGATTTGCTATAGAGAGTTCAATTCTGGATAGTCGTTCTGACAGACTTTCTGTGGATTTTAAGGGTTCATTGGGGATTAATGGCTTGGGTGTCTCAACTTGCTGGACGGTATGATGTCCGTAATATTCGTTGATTTTATCCGCTATATCAGCAAGCTTATCCAACGTGGAACGGGTGGCAGAGGCTGCTAGGATGGACGCCATGCTTACAGGTAGACATTTTAACCATAATTGACGAATGATAGAGTCATCGACCTTTGAGTCCCCAACCAATGCGCGCATATGGCGAAGAAGCTGCGAGGGAGTGCGATCACCCAGCTGAACACTTGAGAGAAGCTGACGCAATCTGCCCTCTTCCGATATAGTGGTTCGCTTCAAAACAGCGGCCTTGCGGCATGTGTGGTGATTGTTCGATTAACGATCAATAATAATCGATCATTCATCACCACTCATTCAAAGATAATCAATAGTACTATCATTCAAGTTCTGATTATCATTCATTCATTCATTCTGATTCTGGTTGTTATTCAATACATACTGTGATTCGAGTGAGCGCGGTTGTTCTCACTCACATTCTTGGGCTGATTATTCAATTCAATACAATACAATTCATTACATTTGGCGTCGCGAGCAGTGGGTGCGCCCGAACAGGATACAATTCATACAATTTAGGATTCGGTGATTGATACAATTCATACAATTCAGGATACAATTCATACAATTCAGGATCATTTCGTCATGGCAAATTCAAGTCTAGAACCTCTCGATATAAATTCAAATGCTCGAGAAATAGAAGACTATTGTGAAAGATTCGAAATTTGGTGTATGACACAACCGAAAGCTGAGAATGATAAAAAATCGGTTCATTTTCTAAATGCAGTTGGAAAATCTGCATATACGTTAATCAAGAATTTAGCTTATCTGATTCTCCTATTTCTCTTCCATACGAAAAGTTGAAGACGCTTTTAATGCAAAACGTGAAACCAGTACATTTCGAGCCAACCGAAAGTGCAAAATTTCATTCCATGGTGCGTCAGCCCAAACAAGGAATTTGTGATTTTATTCTACAATTGCTAATTCAGGCAGCGAAATGCAACTTCGGTGAGTCGTTAGATATGCAATTGAAAGATCGTCTAATTGCTGGAATACATGACAGTGTTCTGTAAAATGAACTTTTGAAGCTGCCAAAACCCTCCTTTAAGGATGTTCGAGCTCACTGCGAACAATATGAAGATGCGCGTGTGGCAACAACAGATTTGTCGCCAGCACAAGATTCTGTCAGGCTCAATACACATAAACGTGAAAACGCCAAAGCTCTGATGCAGACAAATGATGATGATACCTTAACTATGCCGCTTGGCGAAAAAGGAAACGTTGACTTTCATACATCCTATCATAGTTTGGAGAACACTCCTGTTACTCTGGATATTCAAACTGCATCTGGAAAGACAATTCGACCGATTCATAACAGTGTCATTGCTCGTGCTAAAGATCTTTCGTTTGATGATGAAAATTTGACTTCCCTACCAACCGATTCAAGTGCTACTCCTGTTAACACGTCAACATCCGCCCGTATCATTGATTCAAACGGAAAATCTAGTTTTCATTACCAAGAAAGTGGCTTCAATGCTTGCAAACTTCAGAATTTATCAGATGCCAATTCAAATAAATCGCCGAACTTATCTTATCAAGCGAATTCAGCACTGCCAACTAGTTCATCCAAACGATTGTCAGATAATATTCTTTTCAAAACCGCTAGAGGAAAAGCCTTATTGTCACCTTGGACTACTGCCATTGAAAAAGCGATACAATTGTTGGTAACTGTGGATGATGTTTCGGGTTCGCTAGATCCTCCGTGGAGATCAGAACGTTTGTTGAACAAGCCGTACTGGGATTATACAAACCCAGGATCATTCGCAAACTGAGGTGGTTGTGGTGATTGTTCGATTAACGATCAATAATAATCGATCATTCATCACCACTCATTCAAAGATAATCAATAGTACTATCATTCAAGTTCTGATTGTCACTCATTCATTCATTCTGATTCTGGTTGTTGTTCAATACATACGGTGATTCGAGTGAGCGCGGTTGTTCTCACTTACATTCTTGGGCTGATTATTCAATTCAATACAATACAATTCATTACAGCTTACAACACAATTCACCTTCAACGGAGAAGTTTACGAACAAATAAGAGGCACCCCAATGGGCTTACCAATCTCAGGACTAATCGCTGGAATCGTAATGCAGAGGCTGGAGCAGATCTCTTTACCATTGATACAACCCACCCTAAGGGTACGCTACGTGGACGATACTTTCGTGATTATTAAACGATCAAGACTTGAGGAAACTTCACGATTACTCAACTGTGTGTTCAATGGTATACAGTTCACAATGGAAAAAGAAACAAGCGGTCAATTACCATTCTTAGACGTGCAAGTCATGAGACTGAGTAACGGCGAACTACAGACCAATGTCTATAGAAAGCCGAGCCACACCGACCAAATCTTGAACTTCATAAGTAACCACCCAACAGCACACAAGAATAGCTGCGTTCGGACGTTGTTTCAACGCGCTAGAACACACTGCAGCATGCTCACACTGCAAAAAGCGGAAGAACAATATTTATTCAAGCTATTCCAGAAGAACGCTTACCCGAAGAACTTTATCCGTAGATGCCTAACGACACGCCCTAGGCGAGATCAGACTGATGTTATGCAACGGGCGGCGTTACCATACATTAAACAGATCTCAGAAATGACATCAAGACTCCTACGACCTCACGGTAATTTTATCGCCCACAAACCAACAGCAACCCTACGTAACGTGCTCACAAAAGTGAAAGATGCAATATCCAAAGATGAAAACGCAAACGTAGTGTACAAAATACAGTGTACGCACTGTGACAAACACTACATCGGGCAAACCGGTCGAAAACTAAAAACGCGAATCCATGAGCATCAACTGGCCGTACGACGTCACGACACCGAATCTCTCATATAAACGCACGTCGACAACGAAGATCACGAGATGGACTGGCATATCTGCCACATCTTGGGCCGAGCTAATAACAAAGCAGCACGAGAGTTCATCGAAGCCTGGCACTCCGATAAACGATCGATCAACGAACACGTGAGCTTGGACGACATCTATTCACGGATGCGACTGAGACGAAGAACCGAAAAGGCAGCCAATCAATCAATCAATCACATGCGATCACGTGACCAATGTTCGGCCGGCCAAATGCCATCGTCAGTGCCACTTCAAGCAGTCAATTTGCCAACAATCGCTGAAGATGTTGCCTAGTCTGGCAACGAAACGTTCGATGCAAAATCAACAAGCTCGGAGAACAGATTCAAGTAAGCTACAACAACATTCAAGGTTAGCAAACACTACAATATGATGCTTAGTGCAAGACCGCCACTGATCGCGGTTAAGGGACATATTCTGAAAGATAACTAACCACTGGGATATCTGATAGCAAGGACGTCATAAACGAAAACGTTCTGTGCCGAATTTTAAAAGGTTTGGACACCACGAGGTTTACGAAAATCAGGATTTGGTGTCGCAAAAAGAATTCGTTTCGAAAGTCGGTGGTCCGGCGTCCGTCTAAGTCAAATAATCTTACACTGTCTGTTTCATATTTCTTCTAGAAAAGTGGAAATAAGAGTTTCTCTGAGCTTGAACACCCGAGCTGTTTAGTTGTTCGGCGTTCTCTGTATTCACATGGCAATAAGTGATTGTCATTTATAAGCAAATAAATATTTATTTACAACTGTTAATTTTCTAAAAATACCATCGTTTGCACAAAAATTGTGTTTATGCTTGTGAATAAAAGGGTTAATAATCATTACAAGCAGCCTAATTTAGAGTTTCCAACGTCAAAATGCTGTATATGAAACATAAAAGATGCCTTTGAACCTGGGTAGTATGTGTCAAACCACAACCCGACGCAAAACAATAATTCTCTATCACAATCCTTTGTTCCAATCGCCTTACGACATTTTTTCAAAAGACTATCGTCACTGTACGATAGAGAAAAATTATGTATTTGATGGCTTGTGTTATCTTTTGTTGTCTACGTAAATGTTAAGCCATTTTAATAAACATTAACATAGAGATGACATTAAGAATATTTTGAATAAAAATTTTCGTATTCTTCAATCCAATTCATTCAAGTTGCTATAATGTTTCCATGTGTGTACATGAGTAATAAAGAGATAATAAGAGTGGAAACTAACCGTGATTTCTCATGATGCCTATTATCGGTGTGGATCAATTCATACGGTGTTCCGTATAAATGTGTGAAAGTGCATTCCGGAGTGAATTTCATAAGTCCAAAAAATCTATATATGATCTGGATCAATTTTGTGTGGCGTTTTTGTAGAAGGACTAAAAAGAGTTCAATAGAGGGGGCTACGGTTATTGGAAAGGGAATTTAAACTCAGAAATTAACATAAATCCAAAACGGACAGATATCTGGAGAAGCGATTCGCGAATAAATACAACACATCTCTTTGAATAGCATTGGTCACACGTAAAGTGAGCTAATGCTAAATATGCTGCGGTTACTGTTGTTAAAATGTTATCAGCGTACATGTTTCTTTAGTATATAACACTCATTAAAAACGATCAACGAAATCATGAGCAAAACAATTTTAATTTCTCATAACTAAGTGAAGCAATTTCACATAATAAGTTTTACGGAGTGAAATGATGAAGATTCGCCTGCTGTTATTGCGATTCCAATGGTTTGTAGAGGCGGATCATCTCCTAACTTCCACAATTTCTCTTTATATTCTGATGTTCAGTGACCTAGCCAGAGAAAGATAGCAGAAAATTCTCCGTCGAGTGCACCAGATCTTGCAAATCTGACATCAAAATTAGTGCTACAAATTGCGTTAGGAATATGATCAGTTGGAGATTGTCAAGTTTTAGTCCGTGCTATTACATGCAGTCGTAACTCGCTCTATGATAAAGGGTTTAGAATATTTATTTTGGATACTACATAAATTTCCGTAAAGCACTGTGGGGACGGTGTCTCGCGATATATGCTAGCTTATTCCTGGCGTAATACACGAAGATGTAGAGATCTACTTCCGATATTAATCTGAACAATTGACAACGCAGCCACATTTTTTCTTACTCAAACTGAACGGAGCTAAAAAAGCAAACAATGATGTGCGTAGAGTGGTAAAAACATTCTACACTACTACACTGAACAAAAATGGAGCAAACTCACTACGAAACCAAATAAGCAAATATTTAACGAGAGATTCAAATAAATCCGATGATAGCGAACAAGCCTAAATATGAAAATTTAAAAACTGAAATCCAAGGTGTAGAATGTGCTCAAATGTTGGGAGATATGTTAATCACAATTTCCACACGGAGCAACGCACACGAAATTCGCAATCACGAAAAAAGACGGATTCTTAAAGTGAAAATTTTTATCAATCTCAACAAAAAGTTCTACTAAAGTAGGAAATGCATAAAGATTAGGTATACAAATCAAATTGTGCTTGTTCGAGTTTAAAAGATTGTTCAAGAATGCGAATCACTACAATATTCGCCCACTAAAGCGTTTGATATACTCGGAAGGAGAAAAACGTACGCTATAAACTTTCATAAGCACGCATATTCAGCAAAACGTTTAGGTAAATACCGTTTCGAGTTCGAACATCGCTTGGAGTGACTGGCCTATTTCTGTGAACAAAGGGAACCATGCTCATGAGAGTTTCACGGCTAACTCGATAAAAATAAATTGGTGCTAGGCGTTTAGGTTTCAAGAAATTTCTAAGATCACCATTTAGCAAGCTTAGTTTATTGATATCCGTTTGATGCTTGGTTAGAAGGGAGTGACCAAATGGTGTGTTTAAAGACAAAAAATGAGATCCCAGGCCTTCATAATGCATCGGCGCTCAGGTTTTCGTCTCCTATGACGTAACTAATGTCTGTTGAGAATTGAGGGATGTAATCGAAGTCTCGATTCTCGCGTACTGAACGGCAATCAAGATAATAATGGGATACAAAATTAATTATTTGTGATTTGTAAAATATCTCTAAGTCACGACCTTACACGATATTACGGATGTAAGGCTGTGTATATCGCAAGTATCCAACAGACAAAATTGATGTTTATGGCTTGTGCATCATTGAGCATTTGTGTTAGGAATGCCATTGGACTGTGATTCATGGTGTTATTGTAAAAAAGCTCATTCGGCCGAATAAAAGACATCAGTCATCAAAAATAATGGGAAGGTGGTATCTTGATTTCGTTGTTGAAACGAAAAAATGGGAAATCGCTAAATATTGTGTAATATCCTTTTAGCGTGAAAACGTTCAAAAGTGAACAAAAGTCGGTTGGTCAAAAAATGGTAATACATACTTAATAAACACGAATTTATCATAAATGAAAAAATGACAATAGTTGAGCTATCTAATTATTTAGAGGAATAAAAATGTCTACAATACTAAACAAAATAAAACTTACACAAAAACAGACCTGAAAAGGACAATTTAAACGGAAGGTTTGCAAGCTTTCAAGCAAACTGTGTGGACGTATTTCTCGTTGCACTGACAATTTTGATTATACCTTTGTTGCATCTGTTCGGATTTATACAATTTGAAGAATTCCATGCACCACTCCACGATATCTGTTAGATTTCATACTATTAAATCGTGCAATTCGACTACAGCAAAGTTATAATTTGACGGTAAAAGACCAATATATTCCCGCGCACAAAGTTTTTCCCAGTACCAACTATCCTACGAATTTGCTGTCATTGCAAAGTACACGTTAACTTACAGGCTTCTATACCTTATTTCGTGTTAGCTCTGATGTTGTTAACGAGTTAACGCTTATTAATTGATCAATGCCGAAATCTCGCCATCGAACATAGTCAAATCACTCAATCAACAAAACACCCATAGTCGATCAGCCAGCCTGCACTACGCACCCCACAAACATGTGCGAACGTGTCGCGAGATTCACTGCCCATAAAAAGAAGAAAATCCATCTAGCTGTTACGCGAAATGTATTCCTTCGACGGCTACAGGGAATCAGTGTGCCCTCTGTATCACGTGTTTCGATTTGGTAAGCATCGATACTGTTTCAGTTAAATGTACTTTCTGCGGCTTCTACCAACACGCGTCATATGATGAAAAATTTGACTGATGATTTTGTGACGCTTGTGAACGTTGAGAAACACCCATCTGTTTGTTATGTTTGTACTAGATGTAGATAATCCAATAAAGACTTTCACCACATCAGTAAAGACATGAATGCAGGTGAAAAGCCTAATCAAATAGTGAGTTGATAGTCGCACATGAAAAACCAGTTTACACAAATGAGAAATTCAATGAAGCTATTGATCAAAACTACAACGAAGGATCCTAAACAATCAACTTCATCATAAAACACCACTGGTGCCCCTTAATATTCCAAAATATTGATACAAGTCACCAAAGAGATAGACACAGCCGAATAAAAACAAAAGCCATCCTCCTCCAATGTTGTGTTTGAGAAACCAGCTTCAAAAAAGTTTCGCTCAGCATTTTCTCTACCAATGTTCCAGGGGCAACTGGGACATTATTCTCGAATAAACAGCAGCATAGTTCGAGCAAATGGTTGAAATTGAGCACTAGGATGAGTCTAAAAACAACCAATCTGATTTTACTAAATTGACAGACAGTATGGCTTAAGCCGTTCATAAAAATAAGAAGCGATTTCGAGAGATTAAAACTATTCCTAGACACCTCAAAACTAATGCTAACGAGGATGATATTGAAAGTCTAAATACTGGGCAGAGTGAAAAATCCAAACCTGGAAAAAAGTGTCATTTAGCCGTTTGTTTTGGAGTCGGCGAAGCAAACCTTCTACCTGCGGACTCAGTCTGATTCTTACCAATAATTTTATCTCACGAACTGTCTTTGCTGTCAACTTCGGCTGTCAAATTTTTGTATACGATTGCCCAATTCTTGACAAACAAACTACACGAATTAACAGAACTAACTACCACACACTCACCAGACGTAATTGTCGTAACTGAGACATGATTTCATCCAACTTTAACAGACGATGCAGTTGTCATTGAGGCTGTCTCTAATTCGTCGCGATCGCCTGACACGTGGATGTGGTGTTGCGCTTCACCACATTCAGATATTGCTCGGATAAGAGATAACTGATGACGACTTACAACTGCAAGACACATTATTGTGTTCGCTAAATGTAACAGCAGGAGAAAAATGCATAGTGGGTGTGATTTAGCGTTCGCGTCCAGCGGACGAAGCCTAAAATTCAACATTACTTGCAAATACACGGTCAGTGGCTACCAGATACCGCGGCAGACTTCTTCTGATCGAAGACTCCAATCTGCCGAATTTTAAGCAAAATTCAGTTTATCCAGAAAACAACTTGAATGCTATATATCAACAGCTGCTAAAATAAATTCCACTCAAAAACCATATTTTCAACAATAACCCATTTCGTGGTACGATACGACGTTTATCTTGGACTTGATACTAACAAATGAAGAGCACGTGATAGAAAGTCTCACTTATAAAGCTCCAATGGGACTCAGTGACCACTTAGTTATTACGTTTGATTATATTTGCAAGGCAATCATAACTAGTGACATCAACAAGCTAATTAGAAAAATTGACTTTTCACAACTCAAAACTACTCTTAAGCACGCAACAGACCCTGGACTTAAGTCCGAAAACGTGCACGATCAGTAGCAGTGGATGAAAAACGAACCTAAATTTGCCGTTTATATTTAAGCTCGTATTGTTCCCAACGTGCAAAAAGGGATATTCGTTCAAGCTAAGAAGCCGAACACAAAAATGATTTATTTCGACATGATACCACTCTTGAGAGTTGGGAGACATGCCGCTTTCTGGAAAATAAGGTAAACAAACTTGCTTTTTATGACAAATTAAATTATTAAAAACGTTTAATCAACAAAATGAAATCAAACCCAAAAATCCCGTATGAGATCATGAATAACCGGTCTAGGGTGAAACCATGGGTTGCCGCTTTAAAGACACGTGACGGAACAACAACCACAGCATCGCAATCTGTCGAAGGTCTATCTCAACATTTCGAGACTCATCAGGAACGTTATAATAACTATTTTTATTCCTAATGCATTACACGAACGATAAATGCACCTTGAGGAGAGACGATGACACTACCTTTGTTGCAAGCTCAGAAAAAGCTCAAGTTTTCCATGTATTTTGAAAGCGTGCAACCTCGAAATTTTCACTCGAACACGCCTCTGTCAGTAAATCATTGTGCATTCTCTGAATACCTAGTATGCTTGAAATCGAGGTTCTCAATGTTGAACGAAAATTGACTTACCTCACATTCCTAAGTGACAATTCCTTTACATTCAGGGTGGATCATACGTACTTCGCATGCGCACATATAATAATTTGGATCTTTCATGACTAAATCTTTGGACCGTTGCTATTCCTTATTTTCTTTGATGAACTAGTTAACTAGCTGCGTTTACTCTATTATATGTTTGATAATATTTTTTAAACTGTGGTTAGATAAGTTATCTCAGATCTGATAAATAACATAAAAGTTGTAACAAAACGAGGCGAAGAAGCGAGATCGTCCTCGAAAACTAGCAAGGAGTCACTTACTCTCTACCTTGACAAGTACCATGGTTGTCTTCACGCCCCCACAGGGAATTACTCAGAGTAGAATTTCTAATGGACATAGGAATCACTATCTATGCGAAGTTGAGGGAAGTCGATGAATGTGCTGCTGCGTTTCAAATTGCAAGGAGAAAATTTTTCGACTGCACTCAACCATCACATGCAAGGAAAACTGAGGCGCTGTTACCCTTCTACAAGGTAATAGTAAGCCTGTATCAGGAGTACTGTATAAATGATAATAATAATATATTCTTCGTCAACCAAGGCATGCAATACATGATCAGATTATCAAAATTTGAAAAGCAAAGGAAAATAGATTAGTACAAATCACCGGAGTGACCGGAATTTTCAAACATTTTTTCGTTGAATAATGGAAACGAATTTACAGTTTCTAAGAAAAAATTCCTAATGCCAGATAACAATAAAGTTTCTTGAGAATAGTGTCAAGATTGACGAATCTCAAGGATACGGAAAAATGGAGAGCAGGAATTAAAGGTAATTATGGAGAAAGTGGTGCAAATAGTAATGAAATTGTCATAATATAATTAATTAATAAATTATACATGCATAAATTGACTTTTTTCGGAATTGTTGGTTGAGGAAAAAAGGAAAAATAACATATATGCTGCGAAATTAGAAACTTTTGAAAAGAATTTGAGGGATGAGAAAGGGTGGGGTATAAATAGCATGGTGGTAGGTCCCATTGTATGATCCAAGAATGTTGAAGACTTGTCGACGAATCGAATCAAAAGTTGTTCACCATCTGAATATTATTTATCTAAGGGAGGGTAATTCGCATACTATACGAAGCTCAGGCGGATAGATTTCGGACCTGTTTCAGTGATTTATCGGTATTCGAAGACACTGGAATACAATGTACGTTATTCTCTTCACCAGCGTGGTGAGAGGTCATCAAAGTAAAATAGTCCATCAGTTAAAATGAATAAGAATTTACATTAAAGAAGCATAACGTTCGGCGGATGTGACGTTTTTTTAATTTTTTATAATTGTCATTATCAATAATTTTTTGGGTAAATTTAATTACTTCGCACGGTAGGATAAAAATGTGACATTTATGGGCCTCATACATGCAGGTTTGGTTGCCATATTTCCACAAGGATATATTGCATCTAGAAGTAGTACAGAAGCTCGCCACTCGCATGATTGAGGAGTTGACACGGATTAACTATGAAAATCTTCTCTTACCATCAACGATTTTCTCGCTTGTTAGGATGCTCAAGAGAAATCTTATAGAAACCTTCGAAGCTGTCAAGTTATTAAACCGTCTAAAATTCAATGACTTTTTTCAGTTTTCACTTTAGGTTGGCGCGCAAGGGTTTAGTCTGAATCTAAGTAACCAGCTTACTAGGTTGGCATCCGGAGTGCGTCTATTCGCCATCCGTGAATAAAACGCTTGAAACTCACTTATCGAGGAACCAGTTTGGACAGCTCCAGAAGGTGCGTTTAAACATGAACTATACGAACAGTGGCATTCCGGAACATTATCAATAGAAATCAATCCCTCTTTTCGGACTGAAAATAAAAACCAAAACAGTGTAAAATGTTTTGTAAACACGCAAAAACTTTTCTTGTCTAATTTACCAGAAAAATTGTTGACCGATCGGGGAAACATAAGCATGAAAAAACCTTTGTAATGAATCGGTGAAAGTGTTTCATCCGTAACGTTTCGCTTCTGACTCAGAAGCTTCGTCAGACGAGAGCTGTCAGGAGGAACAGAGATCAAGCTTACATTTCATTAACCTGACCAATCCCAACCTGGTTAAGAACTGCACTCGTTAAAATGGACTGGTGCGATCAATATCAACTGACGTACCGCCACACATACTTGACATATAATCGCTCAATTGTTTTGGTCTTGGCAGGTGTCAACGACATCTGCTGACCGATTAGCTAGATTGAGTACTCGGTGTGCACACTAGATGTCACGCACGTTAATATTTATCCGCTGCAGAACCAGACGCCTGCCCCATCCACCTTATTGACTGCATTCTTACCGGCCTTTGTTATCTCAACCGCCTCAGCGTGAAGTCATTCAGTTTATTGTTTATTTCCACGTCTTATCACTTTTAGGCTATCAAGATCAACGCGGTGACCCGTGTCCAGCACGTGATCAGCTAGTGCTGAATCTCTTATCAGTAATCGATATTCACTGGAATTGCGTAGCTGCTTACCGAGTCGATTTTTGTGTTCACTTATCCTATTACTGAGGTCTCTGGATGTTTACCCGATATACACTCCCGAGCTAGCCTTGCAGTTGATTTTATATACGTAATTCGTCGCGCAGCCTGAAAGGGTTTTATCCTTGAGATGTGTTAATAAGGATCTGAGCGTTCTACCACTTTAATACGTTGCTCGTATACCTGCGTTATCGTAATTTTTCAGGAACCACGACGATGCTTCCTATGAAACAATCCTGAATGTGGTGGTTGTTCTCAAACACGTACGGAAGAAACTGTGCACTCGTTCTCTACTTGGTCGAATATCGACCTGTAAAATTGAAACTGATACTGATACAGAACATAACTGGAACCACGTGAATAGGATCACATTTTGTATAATAAATCTCCTTTACGTGGCAAAGACACCCCCATCTTACATTCCAGATACAAGAACGTGTGTAACGTACAAACTGTATACTTAATATCGAAATGCTGTGTGCTCAACCGCATACCGTCCAAGAAAATTTGGGCTTGTGATTTGCTCTAGCTACCTTCATCTCTGTGCAACTTGAGGTTGAACAAATTGCAGCTGAAGAGAAACCTTACTTTACTTTCCCGACATACGGAAACAAGAACGTATGAACCATACGAACTGTAAACCTTATATCGGTAGTGCTGGATACCCAACCACATACCGTCGAAGGAAATATGGGATCGTTATTTTCTTTTAGCCACCTTCAGCCCAGTGCAATTTGGACTTGAACTTGAGCGAAGCTACGAAACTTACCTGCGAACTCTGCTAAAAGAACTCTACGAAGTATTTTAATTATGTTCAGTCTAATGGTAGAACAAGGAAGCACATAGGTACCTTAATATTAGACAATGGCGAGAAAGCTTATTAGGACTCCCATATGGCAGCCGCTTTGCTGGATTATTTTCAAAGCGTACATAGAATAGATGGCGGGGATGCGATTCACTCAGTCCCAACTCTTAGTACGGAAATGGGTGCCTCTCTAAGCGAAATAGTTTTTTCCACGGATTATGTTGCTTAGGTCCTATAGAATCTAGACGGAAATAAATCCGCCGGACCTGACGATGTGCATCCTGAAATTGTAAAGGAAATATCTAAAGTACTAGAAGAGCCTCTCTGTGAGTTATACAACGAATCGCTCTGCAAAGGCATCCTACCAGATGACTAGAAGTAAGCTATTGTCGTATTCATTCCAAAGGAAGGTTGTGCAAACATAGTTAGGAATTTCCGACCGGTAAGCTTGACTAGTGTTTTACGTGAAACCTTGGGGAGACTTATCATGGATCGGTTGTGCAGCCAACTCGTGCACAATTCATCATTAGGCACGGTTCAATATGGCTTTCTTGAAAGAAGGTCGTGTCTCTTGAATCTTCTATGCTTTTTTAGATAGAATTTCCAAGACACTGGATGAGGGCAAACGGGTAGAGATCTTTTACTTAGACTTCAGTAAGGCCTTCGACTCGGTAAGTCACAGCTTTTTAGGGATGAAGCTCGCTGCCTAAAGTCATACCTGGTAAGCTACACGACTGGATAACCAGTTTTCTTCGTGATAAATCCTTCCAGGTCCGTGTAGGAGATACTACCTCTGAATTCGCAACAGTTACCAGTGGGGTCCCACAAGGTTCAATATCACGATCAAGGTCACGGGTGGTTTGAAAACGGCACGGGATTTCCAAATATCTCATACTCGCCAATACTTTCATTTTATCTCACAATCTCTTGAGTTATATTCCATCCTTCACTATTACAATCATGTACATTAAAACTTCGATATCGAAGCGAATCATTCTACGTGAAATTCATTAGGCTAACAACTGCTCCGTTTATTTAGATAAGAACACTTCCATTATTCTAAATAAACTACGAAAGTTGGAATCCAAAGTAGATGAAATTCGGAAAAATAACTCTTTTTTATTCAAGTTTGCTAAGCTTTGCAACCATTGACTCCTTTTGAATTTGTAATGTCTCAAAGTTTTGAAAAAATGCCGATACTTTTGTGGAGACACACGGTAATCGAAATGAAACGATAATGTTAGCAAATCAAGATTATACACGACATAAACTGTACAAATCACTACAATCAAACACGCTTTTAAATAGCTGGAGTACTACACGAGCAAGTAATAACCATGACATTCACCCGGGCTTTGTTTTGAAACAGCTTGCACGATTATATTTATGTTCATCTCGAATTAATTTTAGGTTTCATGGTAAGGGCGAACGCGTTGCTGTTTTTCTAGTTGTTCGGGGTAAACAGGGGTAAGGGTTTCATTCGATGACGTCGTCAACATCTCCACTGATCGCGAAGCATTGGTGCGGTATTCCTGTGTTACATCCGTGGTCCTTTGTTCGATAGTCAATAGTCAATGTTCGTATCAGAGTCAGGATGATCACAAAGGTCTATTGTCGTTTCTCTAATTGTTGTGGATAAAAGGTAGAGTGATACATTTTCCGTTTTGCCATCTTGATGAGCAATACAAGCGTAATGAGGGTTACAACTTTGAAGTTCCACTGCTTCCGCCAACGGTTTATGCCTAGATAACCGATCGCATCGCTGCAGGATGACAGGACCTGACGTAGTTAATGAAGAAGGCAGAGAAGTCTCAGAACAAGAACGTCGAACATACTGAAACATGGGTTCATAAGGTGTGTGGTTCGTAGATGTGCACAGCATCCAGTAAAACAGTCTCCCAACAAGTTGCTCGGTAAATTATGAGTTTTCAAAGCCAGGCTGATTGCCTTCCAAAGTTTGCCATTGAGACTTTGGACCTCGTCGTTGCCTTGTGAATTATAAGCTCATGGCGATTTCTTATTCAGTCAATAAGTTTTTAAGTTCGTAAGACAAGAAGAAAGAACCCCTGTCAGAGTGGATGTAGGCAGGCATCCCGAAAAAAGTGAAAAGTTGTGAAAAGCTGAGACTAAACTTTAACGTGGTGCGATGGTTTGTGTACCTCTATGACCCATTGAGCTATGCTGGGTGGTGCTCTCCGAGCACCTTCAGAGTCACTCATACCAGGAAGGTCAATGGATAGAGGTTAGACGAACACGGTCTCAACCTAACCCGCTGCCTCGTGGGTCAGGCTTTTTAGCCAAAGGCTTTGGTCGAGAACCCTAATTGTTCTCCTGTCTAGGCATGGGCGACCTGGCAGTATCCCAGCCCGCATACAACCATGACCATGACTATTAATACGAAACCCAACTCCATAGTGCATCGGCCGTCGCGCACGATAAACAGGGTCGCCTTACCTGCTGCATACAGCAGGGCCGGTAAGCGAAAACAAGCTACTGCTGGCCCTACTCTTCAAACTGTTTCCGACCCTTCCCCTCCCCCATCCACTCTTAACAACTCTCCGTCTGTCAATCCCAGCTTTAGAAAAGACCGCGCTGAACATGTTGGAACATTTTCTGTTCGCGAATTTACAGATCACTTTCTTAAACCACGGACTTCTGCTCACATCGGAGCCATGTATGTCAGAACTCTCAGACAAATAGGCCAGCAAGCTGCATTGGCTCTTACCTTAGATAGTCTATCTATTGAGGTTTGCTGTTTATCAAAAAGGCGCTTATATGATCCGTCTATAATTACTGAACTTACTGCCCCAAACCTTTCAACTCGTTACTTTTTGCGCTGCTCTGGTGATTCTGTAGCTGCCATTTCAGGACAGGCGGGTGTTGGTATAGTGCTGAATTCGCGTGCCGAATCCTGTCTAATCGATTGAATTCCTTGCAATAGCAGGATGTGCGCAGTTAGACTAGCCACTAATATTAGACCAAACTCAAAATCTTCTAATCAGAGATGCTTGTTTATTGTAGCAACTTACGGTCCGACTAACACCAATTCCGACGACGAGAAGAACGCCTTCTACGACGATCTTTATGCTCTTTTGCGGCGTGCAAAAAGCTCCGATATTGTTGTCTTAGCGGGAGATATGAATGCCATACTGGGTCGCTTAGATACATCTGAATCACAATTGGGTGGCATGTTTGGTCTTGAAAGCCAACGCACAGATAATGGTGAACGGTTTATACAATTCTGTGCACAATCTCGATTATTCATTAGCAGCACTTCCTTTCGCCATAAAAGATGTCAAATTACCACATGGCGCTCGCCGGATGGAAGCCAACCTTCGGCCCAAATCTACCATATCGCCATAAGTGCTCGCTGGAGAGGTTACATTGAGGACTCCGCTCCTTTTGGAATACCTGCATAGATTCAGATCACGCTCTTGTGCGATGTAGATTCTCGTTAAAGTTCTCCGGTACGAAGCCATCGAATGGGAAACGCATAGCGGTCGAAAAAATTCTCTCAGCCTGCAGTTCAAGACATTTATAGGACCATCTTGAGTAACTCACTCCCAGTTGCTCTGTGTGCAACTGCCGATGAAAGGTGGAATAAAATAGCAGGGATTATGCGAGCCGCCGCAATAACAGCCCGTGAGACTACACAATCACCCCAAAATTCTCACCGGATCTCACAGCGCTCTATAGAAATTCTTCACCAGCGACGCCAAATACCTCATGGTCCTTGACACAATACAGAACGTAGACGCGTGAGAAATGAACTTAAACGGAGCTGAAGACTAGACAGAGAAAAGTGGTGGCTAAATAAGGTCGAACAAATGGAAATAGCAAATAATGTGGGTAACGTGCGAAAACTCTTCCAACTTATTCGATCGACGGGGCCTACGAACAAAGGAGTTAGTGAGACTATCACTGAAATAGACGGCACTCTTATCACTAATAAGAATCGCCACCTCTCACGATGGGCCGAACATTTTCAAGAACAATTGAGCTGGTGGCCTGCAACAGAATCATTCCCTCATTTAAAGCAGTGTGATCCTTGGCCTGTTAGCGTAGATCCCCCTACTGATTTAGAAATCAAAGCATGTATCGAATCCATGAAACGGTTCAAAGCTGCTGGCCCCGATGACATACCGCCTGTTTTGTTCAAAGAAGGTGGCCAAGTCCTAATCATCACATTAAGCGATCTCCTCCGTGAAGTGTGGGTGTCAGAATCTGTTCCTCCAAGTTGGGGCGAATCGGTTATCATACCTATACTTAAAAAAGGTGTGCGAAGCTCATGCTCTAATCACCGTGGGATAAGTCTCACTCCCATCATCACGACGCGGCGGATGTGACTCGCCGCTCCAAAAGTCACTGCCCCTTGTCCTATCCAAAGACATTGTATGGTGCACAGGCAAAAACTGAAGTCACCAACATATCAACGGCGTTATCGGGCTCCGAACTGGAAATTCCCAGAAAAGGGCGTATGAACCACTTCGTCGGTCACCGGCCACCGATAGGTGCGAACCTCTCTCGCTCCACTGCCTTGTGTGTAAAGGCTCGGGGTGGGACCCCTTGGCTGGCTTGCCGAAATACCTCCACGTTGGTGCCAGCTGGGTGGGCTCGGTTCCCCGAGCTCAGCGAAAGGTTCGGCGGTGGTGTCTGAGAGTGTGGTGGGTTTTTGCCTGGCAAGCGTTCTCCCTATAAAAAGCCACAAAAATCCAATGATGACACCACGACGCGGCGGATGTGACTCGCCGCTTTAAAAGTCACTGCCCCTTGTCCTCCAAGGACATTGTATGGTGCACAGGCAAAAACTGCAGTCACCAACCTACCAACGGGGTTATCGGGCTCCGAACTGGAAATTCCCAGAAAAGGGCGTATGAACCGCTTCGTCGGTCACCGGCCACCGATAGGTGCGAACCTCTCTCGCTCCACTGCCTTGTGGGTAAAGCCATCGCGCTAAAGGCTCGGGGTGGGACCCCCTAAACGAAATCTCCCCTACTTCGGTGTAGGCAACCGGGTAGTATCATGCCTACGTTCAACGAATGACGATGATGACAACGCCGCATACTATCATCATCACGAGTTTATTAGCGTCCATATGTCTTCGAAGATTAACATCGCATAGGGAATCACAGATCCGAAAGCATTAAGCTGGCTTCCGGCCGGGCAGAGGCTGTATAGACCACAGTTTTACTCTTCGACGGATCTTAGAACTGCGGCACACTTATCGACAGCCGACAATAGCCATCTTTTTAGACTTCAAAGGATCATTTGATTCAGTCGATCGAAATGTCCTGTTTAACGCCTTGCTGTGCGCAGGCGTTCCGCAAAAGTATGTCAACATACTACGTGCACTTTATGCTCATACATCCGGATGCGTTAATGTTTACAACGAACTATCATCCAAATTCCACACCACAAGTAGCGTCCGACAAGGATGTCCGATTTCTCCGTTTTTGTTCAATTTCGTAATTCATTCTATCATGGAATTATGCAACGAAGGAGCCCCAGCTTTCGGAGTTCACTTAATGCCAGGCGGCAAGCTTCTCGACTTGGACCATGTTGATGATATAGTTCTGCTCTTCGACTCGTACACAGATACACATGTGATACTGAACAAGCTAGCTAGTATTGTGCCCGCATTTAGAAAGCGTTTTGCACCCTTTAAGTGCAGTGTTCTGCTGCAGGACATCGACTTATCAAACAACACTTTATTGCTTGAAAATCTGGCGCTTGAAATTGTAGATCGTTTTACATATCTCGGTAGCTGTATCAATAATTCTGCATCGTTAGATGATGAGGTCTCGGCACGCATTTATAAAGCGCCGTAGCATTCCGCAACCTAGGTCACCTCTGGCGTCAGAAAGGGCTGTCTCTGTTACTCAAAGGTAGAGTCTATAAAGCGACAGTTCGGGCTGTGTTACTGTATGGGTGCGAAACTTGGACCTTACGTAAAGAACACTTTCGGCGTCTCCAAGTATTTGACAACCGATGTCTCCGCAACATTCTAAGAGTTAGCTGTTACAATCGCATACGCACCGATGCTTTCCGAAATAAGTTGTTCGGTAGTAATGTTGATATTGAGAAGCAGATCAACCTGCATAGGTTACTCTGGTTGGGTCACGTTTTACGGATGCCGGACCACTGACTTCCGAAACGGATTATTTTTTCGACGCCACCTCCTGATTGGCGTAAATCTCGGGGTGGCCAAACCGTCACATGGCACAGGCAGTTAAAAACCCTTACTAGTAACCTTTTCAAAGTCGGCGCAGCGCGTCTTCCTGGCTGGTGTCCCCGCGATCCGATATCGCAATGGCTAGTTACGCTTCAGTATATGTCCCGAAACCGTGTTCAATGTCGGTCTTGCACTAAGCATCTTCTTGGAGTGTTTGCTTAACCTTGTATGTCGTCAAGCGGAGTGACGAGAAAAGCTTGTTATGATTCATGGCAGTGAAAGCCGCAAGGAAGCTGTCATGCTGATGTCGCTCTACTCGTTCACGAAACTTGTTTGAATGCATGTTCCATTCGAGGTGTAGGCACCTCTTCCCAATTTGTTTGTGCTTACTCTTCTGTAGCATCCGTAGCTATTTAAGTCCCACCCTCCCAAATCTTTTGGGATTTTACTTTTCATGGTTGTGTGGCAGTTAAGCATTCGGTACATGCTACTGATGTAATGCTGTCTAGGATGATGATGACGATGAAAAGTTGTGTGAGATAGTCAATCAAAGTCGCGGATGTCATATCCGCACATGGAAAGGCAAAAGGGAATCGACAGTATTCGTCTAATAATGCTAGCAAATAGTGATTTCGAGTACTTGAAGGCAAAGGACCTTTGAAATCTATACTTAAACGCTCAAAAGTCAATGTTGCTTTAATAAGGGTACCGGAAGACTTGAAAAACCTTGGCTCTAGTTCAGCACACTCACTGCAATTGGCAATGATTCGTTTGACATCGTCCACAGAATAAGATAGATTTTTGCACCGGACGTTATGAAATATTCGGGTGACTTCTGGGTAAGAGTGAGTTGTGCAGCTCCCTCCGTTATTTTGGGTTCAAATGGACGCATAGACGTTACGTTATAGTGTCCGCAACATGGTTCTCCTTAGCCGGTCGATTAATAACATCATACTTGTATTCAGAATGCTCGATTTTCCAGCGCCGCCACCGTACATAAATGTAACCGAGAGCTGGTCAGTGACCAGTTTAAATGGTCTACCAAGTAGATAGTGCCTCCATTTCCTGATGGATTCCACAAACCGTCACATTGTCTATGTAAGCATACGTGTTTTTTAAATTTTTGGATTTTATGACGCTGTCAATAGCGCGTTGAAAACATGCTACGCCATTTGTAACACCGAAAGGTATGCGGCAAAACCGAAATGGGCTACCACGAGCTTCAAAAGCGGCATATGGACGGTCAATTGCAGAATTTTACGGTAATCAGATAAAAGGTCAAAAGTACTATAAATTCCGAAGCGTGAGATCTCTTCAATCATTTTATCAAGACGCGGCAATGGGTACGCATCTACATGTGGAAAGTGATTGATGGTTTGACTATAACCCATGACCTTTCGACTTTTTTAGAATGCCTCTTCATCGTTTACCATACCGCACTTTATTCGCAGAGCCAGGCAGAAGCTGGGAGAAACGACCGGGTGACCAGCCCATGACGTGGCGCGTTGATATGAAGAAACTCACTGTAGCGCTAAACTCATTTGGGCGTATTCGTTTGTCTGGGTGAGGTCCAAAAGCTCCACCTAATAGTTGGCTAGAAACCTTACGAGATATAGCTGCAAACCGAAGTCAGTAGCGCCAGTGTATATTATTGTGTGTGTATTAATCTTTTATCCGGTATATTATTATATTAAATTTGATGAACAAAAACACTCAAAAAAACACTAAATCGCATGCAGTGTAACTCCAAAAACAAGCCGCTTTTGCGCATTTGCTTTTGCATATTCCGCTTGCCTGATTTCCATTTTTCACGCGCTTGCTTATATGCTTTTCTTGCTCTATATTGCTTGGCACTTTTGTCTGGCTCCAAACTTGTGCTTCATGATGATGATGATTCGACCTTTGTGGCTCGTATTCTTTGTGACAAGCACTTGGGCTCTCCATGGTGACGTTGAAGACTCAATTATGCCTTCTTGCAACAAGTGATCAACTTCCGTTCTTATAAATTGTTCATCATCCGGTTAATGTCTTCTCGATTTGGTTGCAATAGGCTTGCTGTAGTCAAGCCGTGGAGTGGTAAATGGATCATGATCCCCACCGAATAGAATTTCAATCTTGGAGTGCAGACCAAGGAAGTCATGTCCCAATAGGACTTCAGTGTAGAGATTAGGTAGTAAAAATAGTTTGATTTTTTCATATAGGGCACATCCGTATTGAATGAATGCAGAGCAATGGCCCATCGTTTAACAAGAGTGTCATAGTCGTCATTTTGGCCACTGAGGAGCCTGGGTAAACTTTACAATTGTATGAATTTACTATGTTAAAGCTGTTGTAACTACATGAACTCTTAGTATCGACAACAGCACGAAGGGTGATTCCGTTAATTTCAACAGATGTGATAGTGAGGGATAAGCAAGCAGGTGTAGTGGCAACAGACACAGATGATAAAACTTGCTGTTCTGATCAATCGATCAAACAAATAAGTGAAACGAACGATTGCCTGTAAACTAGGCTTTATTCAATTCACAATTAAAGTAAAGTGGCTGCCAAATAGAGAGAGTATGGTGCATATAGCAGCAAACTTCAATCATAGCATTCTCCTCCACCGAATTTGAATAAAAGGATGCTGTTAAACAAAAGATGTGCAATGTCATGCTTGTCCGTTGCGTAAATAGTAAAAATGTACTCTTTATTGCTTTTGTATATGCTTCTCGAGTTTTGATTCAGTTGCTTCAGGTCGATTTAAATGGGAGCGAAAGACTGCGCAATCATGAGTACCGAATTCAGGAATGTTCGTCAGAATTAACAGGCGTGTTTTCCTCTAGATTGGTAGGGAGAGTGGCCTGCAGGCAATCATTACCTTTTTGAGCTAGATGACGGATTGAAACTGTATGTTCTCAACTGGACGTGGGCATATTGCGGGTTGCATTCTAACAATTCAACTTCCTCAATAAAAGAATCATATTTGGAATCTCGGGAATGCTTCTTGAGCAACACAATACCGAGTGTAGTTAGCCACGTAGCAAAAGTAGTACCTGTCGCTGACCGACGATTGTATGTAAATAAGCGTTTATGTGGTGTGGTGTTTGTAGCGGTGCACAGTAGCGACCCAATTGAGGGCAGCGCATCCAGAAGAACCGTCTCCCATTGGCTAGTAACGAGACCACGGCAATTTCAGAGTAAGTAGAATCGACTTCCATAAAGTGCCATTGAGCCGTTCAACTTGACCGCTGCACTGTGTATTATATGGCGTTGTACAGCTAGTGGCGATACCATTGTTGTGGAGGAATTGTCTTAGTTCAGTAAACATAAAAAAGGGACCGCGATCAGAGTATATAAAACCTGGCGTATCAAATCTTGTGAAAACTACGCGAAGGCAATTGATGATAGTATGTGATGTCAGGTCAGAGTTAGGAGAAGCAAAGGGGGAAGCGGAAATATTCATCAAGGATTTTTAGCAAGTAACGGTTCCGGCTTGTTGATGATAGTGGCCCTTTGAAATCGAGACTGAGTCTTTCGAAAGGTTGGGTAGCCTTTATCAAGTTGGCGCCTGTAGGTTTGAAATGCTGCGGCTTTATTTCACAACAAACAGAACAATCAGCAGTCGTTTTATGGACCTCATCCAAGGAGTAATGCCAGTTTCACGCACGAATGAAGGGGGCAACGCCCGGCTGGCATAAGTTCTCATGTAGCTGACGCAGTTTTATTAATGGTTCCACAAAACCACATATGACGTGTGAAAGTGCATCCACTGCTTGATTCTGTCAGCCTGGTCGGTAAATCACATTATATTGGTATTGTGACATCTCTAAACGCCAACGTTGAATCTTGTCTTTTTTTTAATTTTACCACGTTGTCTATTGTCATACATAAAGGAGATGGAGCGCTGATTAGTCATTAGTCTGAATGGGTGGTTTATAAGATAATGCCTCCATTTCCTGACAGCCTCAACGATTGCATGCGCATCTTTTTCGATAGCCGAGTGGTGTTGATCACTATTATTCATCATTCGTGAGAAGAAAGCTACTGGTCTACTACTCTGATTAAGCGTTGCGGCGATTGCGACGTCAAATGCATCCGTTTCTACGGTCAATGGAACTCATGATTGATTGTGATTAGCAAGGCGCCCTCGAGATGGCTTTTTAACTGTTTGAATGCAGTAAGCGCAAATTCAGGAAGAGGGAAAACTCAGTTATTGGTCAGGTGATTCATATTGTCTGACAACTCGGGTATCCAAAGGGAGTAATAGGCATAGATGCCAACTGCTCGTTGTTGCGATTTAAGATCGTTGGGTGATGGTAATACTCTTAGAGAGGCCAGGCGGTCTTGGTCCGGTTTGATGATACCTTGGGACATCTCGTAACCGTGTATTTTGATAGAACTCACGGCAATTATACTATTCGTATCATTGGACGTTAGTCCGTACGTTTCTGCAGTTTTTAAAAAGTTGGATAGGTTTCTGTCGTGATCGACTTTATCTCGACCACAGATGACGACATTGTCAATGTACGCGAACGTGCCGGATAGTTTTTTTCTGATTATTCGTTCATCGATAATCCGCTGGAAACACGCTACTCCGTTGGTCACCAAATGGAATTCGACAGAAATGGTAGAGTTTGCCGGCAGCTTCGAAAACACAAAAAAATTTCAAAAATGACGTGTGTAAATGGACAAAAAAATATTCACTGTTCTTTTTTCTCACTGTTCCCTACCCGATTTGTACATTTCATTCACACGTCATTTTTTGAAATTTTTTGTTGTTTTTTCAATATAGTTTATGACCGATAGAAAAAATGTCCGGGAAGAATAGAGATGATGCACTCTTTCCATTGATGTCGGTTCATTGCCATCGTTGCCAATGTATCGAGCCAAACACTCACCTTCTCTTGCACCCAGGCAAGCGCGCTCGTCCAACCATGGCTAAACCAGAAGTGAGCCTTTTCAAGCCACTTTTCCATGTTCGCGGCTGACCACCAGCCAATTTTTCCCGTTTGTACCAACTGACGCATAAAGCGCTCGGCTTGGTAACCGTTCGGGTTTCATGCACAGGACGTGCCACAACCACCGAAAACATCATCATCACAGACAGCCATACACCGGTAGCGCGTACCGAATGCTTAACGGCCACACAACCATGAAAAATTGAAATCCTAAAAGATGGGGAAGGGTGGGACTTAAATAACTACGGATTCTATAGAAGAGTAAGCACAAACAAATTGGGAAGAGGTGCCTACACCTCGAATGGACCATACATTCAAACAAGTTTCGTGAACGAGTAGTGTGGCTTTCACTGCCATGCATCATAACAAGCTTTTCTTGTCACTCCGCTTGACAACATACAAGGTTAAGCAAACACTCCAAGAAGATGCTTAGTGCAAGACCGCCATTGAACACGGTTTCGGGACATATCCTGAAGCGTAACTAGCCGTTGCGATATCGGATCGCGGGGACACCAGCCTGGAAGACGCGCTGCGCCGACTTTGGAAAGGTTACTAGTATGGGTTTTAACTGCTTATGCCATGTGACGGTCTGGCCACCCCGAGGTTCACTCCAATCTGTATGTGGTGTCGCAAAAAGAATCTGTTTTGGAAGTCGGTGGTCCGGCATCCGTAAAACGTGACCCAACCAGCGTAACCTATGCAGGTTGATTTGCTTCTCTATATCAACATTACTACCGAACAACTTATTTCGGAAAGCATCGGTGCGTTTGCGATTGTAACAGCTAACTCCTAGAATGTTGCGGAGACATCGGTTGTCAAATACTTGGAGACGCTGGATGTGTTCTTTACGTAGGGTCAGGGTTTCGCACCCATACAGTAACACAGCACACACAGCCACAGCCCACCGAAGACAACGTCTGTCTGAAGGCTAGTCCCATTGCTTCCTAAGACGCGGCGCCTGACTTCAGGGTTGCAAACGTGGTGTTACCACCGAACGTGAGAAATCCTTCGCAGACAACATTAGTCGAAGACTTCAAGCCTCCTAACATCTTCTGCGCGAACTGTCCAACATTCACTCCCGTATAGCAATACTGTCTTTACCGAGATGTAATGTATCCTTCCTTTCAGACCCAATCTCAAATCACGTCTCTTCCAGAGGCACTTGAGTTTAGTGAATGCCAGTCTGGCTTTAGCAATTCTGGACGTGATTTCCTTCTCTATCCGACCCCCAGCAACCACCAAACGTCCTAGGTATTTGAACTGCTCAACATGATCGAGAATCAGATCATTTATAACAAAGTTTCGCAGTTCACCAGACCAGTCCTGAAGGAGCACTTTACACTTGTTTGAATAACCTAGTTTTAATCGTGATGCATTTTTGGTTTCTCTTAATCATCACGGTGATTCCTAATAATATCATCATTTCGTGGCTGAGTTTATGGGATGGCGGTCGCGCTTCACCACTTTTTTATTCTTTTTAGATGTCAGTTGAATCGCTGCTGAATTTGGTATATTCTCTTGGATTTCGTGAAGCGGTTGATTGGACTCGGAAAAAGTAATAATCCCATTTATCTACTTCAAAATCTGTACAGGAAATCATGTACGAAAGTAATACTGAAACAAGGAATTCAGTGGGTGAAAGAAATTGCGAGAGAGAAGGTTTTCACTTTTACCGTGCATATATTTACCATTTAGAATCAACGTCCTTTCAATCCCGGTGAATTGGTCTGTCGTGTCTTTATTCAAGGTTCAACTGCCTTGAATATTAGTGCTCAAGGTAGCGATCTAGACGTCATCCTGTTAGTTCCATGCTTTGTTGATCGAGATGAATTCTTCACGTCGTTCCCCGTTCACCTCAGACGTCTATCTTGTATAAAAGACATTTACGCTATTCCGGATACGTATGTGCCATTAATTAAAATGTGTTTATTTGACGTTCCCGTAAGTAAACGAAGTGCAAATGTTTTAAATCTTTTATTGAATCCGTCGGATGTTAGCGCTGTATTTTTTCTTATTTAGGTTGACCTCACTATGGGCTGTTTGGGTACTGCACGTGTACCAGCGCATATCAACTTTAATCAGCCACCCGATCAACTTTATCAAAACGTTGACCCCATATCAATTAGAAGTATCTCGGGAGTCCACCTGACAGTAAAACTGAAACAAATCACCAGGAACTATCCCACTTTTCCTCAGTTTGCACGTTGCGTGCGTGCTTGGGTTTCTCGGCGGTGCATAGGAAACTATGTTTATGGTTTTCCTTCCAGTGTCGCTTGGTCATTGATGGCCGTTTACGTTTGCATGCACATAAACGATCTCGTAAGCCTTGAATTTTTTATTTTATTTATTCCAATCACTAATTCGTTTGGTCTTGTTTAGTTATCATTGTGACGTTTTTCATTGGTTGTTTTTGGTGTGAGAACGTTGGGTCACACATCAGGTGTGTATAAAATAACAAGCTGAAGACAGACGAAGTGCCGCACAGTAATAGATTGCCCGTAGGTATATGGTTATTAAATCGCAAGCCTGTTCCAGGCAAAATTTCGCACAGTTATAGAGTGCACGTAGGCTAAGAAACTGTCAGGTTTCTCAGGCCTAGACAAATTTAGGAAAGGAAAATAGCAATGACAGTGAGACTCCAGCGCGTTTTCTCATGAAGCTGACAACCGGTGGCAAATCAATTTAGCACGGTGTTAGCTGCGCAGCACATAAGTGGTGCACGATTGCACATCCGTGTCCGTTGGTAATAAAACCTCAGCGTGTTCTCGCGTGCAGCTCATTACTACAGTCATATCAATTAACGATACCTATGCATCTGGCAAGCATAATATATATTCGTCCAATCGAGATTGCAAAATCAACTGACTCATCGAATCCTAAGCATAGAAGCTTTTGGTTTAGTGTCGATACCTCAGCAGTATTTTCTGCCATTATGTATTGACGGAGATGAAAAAGCTCCACACTTTGTAATAGCCAGACAGATATGTGTTCACGCATGCAGTTCATAATAAGCGTTACGCAGTGCACAATTGCAAAACTTCGTAGCACTTCGTAACTTGGGTCGGCTGGGGTGCGGAAAAAGTGCGGACATCTTAGAAATTTGGCAAACAAATAATTGTGAGGTTTTGACCCAACGCTGGCCGCTTTTGTCTTACTCGTAGATGCTCGTGCAAGCAGCAAGAATTTACTGCAGCGCATGTTGCCTTTTGCGACCGGTAAGGAGCTGCATGCGAGAACACGTTGTGGTCTCGCTGCCATTATCTCTTTATTTATTTGGCTGGGCTGGGCATTCCGACAGTATCTGAGCTCCCTCTTAGTTTCCCAGCGTAGCATTTTCGCTGACTTCAGGTTTGTGATTTCATGCATCATTGTGATCAGCTATGCTGTGCACTGCAATAAAATCACATGGACGAAAATTAAATTTACTTTCATATACAATAGTAAACTATGTATATACGTTATTTTGTTGCGGTGCACAGCATACCTAATCACTACATTGTTGCGTTGCTCATTGTAGGTTATTTTATATTTCAGTGTTCGCCATTCCCGTGTATTTGTTCCCGTGTTGCACAGTCTTCGCGATTACCGGCTGTCGACAATAACCCAACGCCATCAAATTCCGATAACTGCCCTCCGCTGAATCATAGTCTCGTTTGTCTTCTCAACGCTTTCTTTGTCGGTTTCTCATCCTGGCACTGGCCGAAACCTGTACAGTTTAATTCGTTGAGGAAGCCTTCTACTATCTTCACTGAATCGTCTAACAGTTTGGTAAGTATTCTTTTCTATTTATCAGTAAAAAAAACTCGAGGAATCCTTCACTTTCGTTCTGTATATAAACCGTCAGGATTTTCCGCTATCATACTAACCCGTCTATCCGGACAGTTGGACATTATAAAAACCGATTAATACCAATTACAAGTCATTTCTAAAAACGTTTTGGTGATGATGTCATCCAGCTTGATGACGAAACGGTCGGCAACAACTACACAACCTCAGAGAACACCATCTGAACAACATCGTAACAGGATCATAGACTACCTTCAAACTATTCAACTGCTCGACAATACCAGGCTCCAAGCTTTTGATTAGATATACATATCCACCTCCATACGAGAACGTATACACATATTTAATTAATGACTTGTTTAAACATGTTACGCTTGTATGCCACTGTTGTATAAGCTTGGTACGACCAACCTGTTCAATCACATGTGCCCAAGCACATGTAGGTAGGTTTAAACCCGTGATCATTAACAAAAATGCTCATTTGCATGCATGTGTTTGATGGGTGCACGGATGTGCAATCGTTCAGTACTTCTGTGCTTTGCGGCTAACATCGTGCTAAATTGATTGTCTAACCCATGTGCGATCTCTGACTGTGCGGCACTTTGTCTGGATCAGACTTGTGCTTTCATACCATATGTGTGTGATGGAAATGCGTGACACTTATCTTGATCAACTTGCGAAATCTGCCCAACTAACGCCTTTCATCTTTTTCTGCATGAATTCTGCATTGGTAGCTCTCTCTTGGGGTGAAGTTTGTCACTGTCTGTAACTTTGTCACTATCCTATAACTTGATAAATGGGTGGTAATGTGTTCTGATGATGATGATGTTTCCTATTTATCTTCATGTTGGTTCTTTCTATTCAAATATGCTTAGAACCCGTCTACCGGATGGTCGTCTGTTATGCCGGTACTTACCCCAGTGTTCCCGCATAAAAACTCGGCCTATACCGTGCGGCCTTCTACTTTACGAACAGTCATTTCTGAGTTCAAGCGCGGTAAGTTTATGACTTTGTTCTTTCCAGATTGTTAATTATAATGTTGTTGGCCTCCTTCGGTCGATTGCGCCCATGAATGTATTATCACAAGCACACGATGACCGTATACTCCACCGCGTTTTGCCCGAGTAAACAGTCCGAATCGGTAAAAACTCTCTCTCATGGCGATAGGCAATACTTAGCCCATCGGCATCAGCTGCGATGTCAATCATGATAATGCGGTAAATGGCAAAATGTCATGCTGTCATGTCGCTTTACTCGTTCCCAACACTTGCTTAGATGCATGTTTGATTCCAGGTGTTGTATCCCCACCCAGTTTGTCTCTGCTTAATCTTCTACAGGATTGGTAGCTTTTTAGGTTTAACTCTTCTCCATATCTTAATGGTCGTACGGCAGCTAAGTGCTCGGTGCTTGCTACCGATGTAATGCTTCCCAGTAGTTATAGCATCTTGCCTCTATGTGTGTATGTATGAAAGCACAAGCCTGGTCCAGGCAAAGTGCCTCACAGTCGGAGACTGTACGTGCGCTAAAATACTGTCAGGTTGCCCGTGCCACTTTATTGTACCCGGAAATGGCCACTGGCCCCGTTGGGCTTATAGCAGTTTGCCACTGAAAACGTTTGTTCCTTAATGTGACTCGGTATCAATATTCGCGCAGCCGAATAATTGATGCATCTTCAAATTGAGACCGACTTTGATCACAATCGAGCCTAGGTGGCGTTTCCGGTTCGAGTAGACCAACCTTTAGAAGAAGAAAATAGCTGTATTTGTTTGAACAAATTTTCAGAATAGAATGCATGAACAGAAGATAAAATTTTATAGTTTTATGGAAAACTTTGGATTGTCAGTCAAATTTTCAAATCCGAAACATCTTCAAATTCGTCTACTAGCGACAGCAAACGTTGTGATGGTAATCGACGAAATTGTAGATTTTTTCAATCGTGCTTTTTCAGTATTCGTTTGAAATTTCTTCAACCGGCGCAGCAACAATTCAATGTTCCAAAATGTATAACGTGCGTCGCATTTAAAGAGTGCAGGGTGTAGAATAACCTTGGCTTATATAGAAACATCTTTAAAAAATAACGAAAAGGTTACTTGATGATAGAAAAAAGAAAAATATATGGAAACATTAATTTTAAGCACGACCGATTTAAAGGCCGCGCAACAGTTAGACACGAGAGAAATGATCACTGTACGAACAGAGCATACACTGAAAAAAGACAATGAATCATCCGAGAATGACGACACTTATTACAAGACAAAAAACTAGAAAAGCATCTCGCACCTTGTGGAATGATATCTCACACCCCCATAGAGTGTGAGACCCCCCCCTGGTCACGAAACCCTTGAGTAGACCGTCGTCTCGAGGACACTTGATTCAATGTTGATGACATCACCCTGCATTTCCTGTCCAGTTGTTGATTTCCTCACGACTCACCCCTGAGGTTAACTTTTCGAACGTCAATCACGTTCAGCCCCACGTTCCGACAACACAAGTGCATACCAATCAGTCTATGCGTTTATTAATCTCGTAACCACAAGAATTGCTCTCAGCCTGTCTGTCTCGGTTATCGAATTGGTTTAATTTGTCGGGTGCCGAGGCTTCTCTCTCGCCACGTTTTGGTTGTTTGCCCCTGACCTCGGCGAGTTGCGTGTTGCTCGGTATTCAATGCTGTTGTCCATCCGCTCTACTCGTTGAGGAAACTTGATTGAATGCATGTGGTAGTACTGCATCTCAGTTTGTTTGTGCTTATTCGTCTATAGATTCGGTAGCGCTTTAAGTCCCTCACCCTTCCCTATCTGCTCCTGTTTTGGAACATTTTGTCATTCGAGCCCTATTCATGTTGTACTTCCTCAGCCTGATTTTTTCTGGTTTAGCGATTGTTCTCGTTGCGTTGTGGCACATGGTGTACCCTATATGTCATATGTATCCGTTGCACAGGTGTGCAATCTTGCAATACTTATGTGCTGTGCCGTCTAAGCCATACTATATGAATTTACCGACAATAATGAGCTGCATGTGAAAAACACGCTAGAGTCTCACTGCAATATTTAGGCTTATTTTTCTCTCTTAGTTTGTCTAGGACTGGGCAACCTGCCAGTATGTTGTGCGTTGTATGTTCGCTGAGCTGTCATTGTAGCAGTAGGACGTTTCGTCATCAAACTAAGCTGACGATGTCATCTAAGTTGATGATGAAACTTCCTACTGCTACCATGCCAGCTCAATGAACACAACGCACAAATCCAACCTGACAGTATCTTAGCCAACGGGCAGTCTATGATTGTGCGGCACTTTGCCTATATCAGGCTTGTGGTTTCATACTCGGTGTGTCATTTGATAACTTTTGGATGGCTTTACTCACTGGAGAGGGTGTGAGGTTGTCGCGGTTAGTTTCTCAACCATTGTTGGTATCCGTTTCACATCTGTGTGTGTGTCGTGGGGTTAAGCATACTTCCTGAAATGTGCGACCGGACAGGCTTCAAATCGGACGGTCCAATCGAATGTCAAACATCATATCCGCCGCTTACTTCTCAGCATTTGACTCGAACCTGTGCACCTAGTCTTCGTAGCCCGTCCGCTATTGGCTCATATTATTTGCTTGACGGTTTGTTCGCAGGATCATTATCAATAATTTCTTTCGGAATTGTTTTTCGCCCTTCCGTGAACAGTTCTATTAAGATTTTTATTTTCTATCTCATATCTGTCTGGGCCTGGGCAACCTGACAGTATCTCAGCCCACGTACAGTCCCTGACTGTGCGGCGCTTTGCCTGGACAAGGCTAGTGCTTCCATACATACATTTATTAGATTTGTTTCCCTTACGAGATGCCTCACTTTTTATTATTGTTCACATCAGTTTTCTGCTCTACTTTATTTTACTAGCATCAAAATATCTGCATGCAATCATAGAAGGTCAGGCGTCCTGGGAAGACCTCCTTCAACCTTTTGATATTACTGCTCATTTCAAGTAGGTATATTGTTTGCGGTCTCATTTTTAATGGCTGGTCTTTTTTCTTGCATTGGTTAATTGCTTTTTATGAGTTTCTCAGTTCGACATAATTCGTTTTCTTTTCGAATTCTTCAATCTATTCGATTCGACATGTTATTTGACGCCTGTTGATTTCGGGTCAGAACACTGCGCACTTGGTAGGTTATACTGTATGTATGAAAGCACAAGCCTGATCCAGGCAAAGTGCCGCACAGTCATAGACTGCACGTGGGCTAAGATACTGTCAGGTTGCCCAGGCCTAGACAGATATGAGGGGAAAATAGAAATGGTAGTGAGACTCCAGCGTGTTTCAGCATACAGCTCACTACCGTTGGCTAATCAATTTAGCACGATGTTAGCCGCACAGCACAGAAATGCTGCACGATTGCACATTGGTTATACTAATGTTATTTGTCGCTTTAGGTGTCCGCATCGGAGCTCGGATCGCCTGTGAAACTTGATGGTTTCGTTTTTTATCCTCTACGGATGTGAAATGTTCGCCCTCAAATATACGACTCAACTCTGTGCTAAATAAGTTACCACCAGTGATAAGCTGCATGCGAGAACGCGTTTCAGTCTCTGTCATTACCGTCTAAACGTCGGTTCTGAATTTATGTTCTCGAATCTGCGCGGTGGTGATGTATTTTGCATTCGTCTTAATTGATCTTGACTTAAGTCCACAAGAGAGAAACGTGAATTATCCAGGTGTCACCGTTTCCGAACGCCTTACTTGGACGCGTCATCTCAATCCTGTACTTCTTGGGTTTTGTCTCTCTGCTTTTCATCTTCGTTCTCTTGGTGTGAAGGCTATGTTATTTCCGCTTTTATCTTTTGTATATTACCTTATTTGTCGTACTGTTCACCTGTTATGTTTTAGGCACTTCTGTCAAAAAATGCGTGTTACTCGAACATAATATCAGGATCGTTCCACGCGAAAGCTCTATGCCTTATGAATACATTCTCGAGATTACCTTAAAACTTAGTTTTTCTATCATCGACCTATCGATATTATCCTCAATGATGCTTCTCGCCTGCTGCATGCCCTCATCTCTTCCAAAGTCATGCTTCTTTAAAGACACGATCAGAGTACATCATATTACCTTGCATTATCATATGGGTATATCTCCATCTATATCGGGATATCTTTCTCGAAATTTCATATTGAACAATTTCGGTCAACATTATCTTGTTGATATTATATATGCACATTTGCACATAATTAGTTCTGTTCTTTCAACATTACTCTTAAATTGACATTTCGAATATTCTGGAATAAAGCCTTTTCCTTCTTCCTGTTTAATATCTGTTTATGCTTAACCCTTTCATGCCTGAATTATTTTCTAACCCGAAATAAAATATTTTTTCTTCGGAAACGAGTTGCCCAGGGGTGAAATAACACAAATAATATAAAAAGTTTGTGATATTCACATAATTGAGAAAATAACAAAATGTAACCAATTGGTTACATCCGGCATAAGTCACCAGTGTACGATTTTGGTGACTTCTGCCGGATGTAACATAAAGGTTACATCTATTTAAACGCAACGCATTTCGAAGATTTTCTGATTTATTCCAATTTTTTTACATAATGTCTTTGTAGGCATCACTAAGTTTATACTGGAACAAAATTTATAATAACTGAGACTTTCACACGATTTTTATTCGGCTCACAAAACTGCGAATTGTGAGGATACGTTCGAAACCCGTACCAGCACATACTTTCTCTTTCACTGTGGACAAGTCAATGATGATTGCGAACAAAGAAGAAAACCACCCTGCAGTTGACAAAATTCTGTATGCCGCCGTGCAAAAAAATTCGGAAAATTCAGTTAGAATTAGCTTAAAATGACTTGCGAAGTTCATGTAACCAAAAGGTTACATCCGTCCTGAAAGGGTTAAGGAATCTGACAGTATCTCAGCCCATTTGCATTCTATAAGATGGTGTAGCACTCTGCCTATGATTTCATACCTACATGCATGCGTATATACACATTTTGATCTTCCCATAATCACCCATCTGGTGTATAACGTCCCGGTGTTTTCGTTCGTGCTCATTATCTCTAATCGATTTCCGAAAATTCGCTGTTTTTTTCGTTTTTGAAAGCAATGTTAACGGTTTGAAGCTCTCAACGTTTAAAGAAACGAAGTCCACTGGTTGCCGCACTAGTACTAATAATAATAATAATATCGTTTGCTTTAATTGGTGATGAAAGTGACCAACTTGCTTGTACATTAACTTGATATCACCTTTGCCTGCGAAGCACGCGATCCCTCACGAATAACTGTCATCTGGGCTGAGTATATGTGTTTTCTAGATACATATTTCAATATAGATTTTTATGATGACGAGTTTCTGGTTGCGTCAAATTGTCTGTTGCAAACTCTAAATTCCGGCATTCGGTTTCCATGTCTTACTGCGTTCTATCAAAGATGCGTTTTTAGCTACTGTTTCTGGGCATATGTGTGTCGGAATGGAATTAGAATTCAAATGACGTTCCCTGTTTGCTAGTCTCACTGACGGTGTAAGCACTTCAATGTTTCTAAAATGTTATCGGTATTAAATATGACTGTTTATTACTTTTAACATTATTTTTGTGTAATTGCTGAATATTTGCTGTTTAAGCAATCCTCACGTCGTTCGTGAAGTTGCACTTCTATTGCTATTTTCCTTGCCCTCAACTGTCTAGGCATTGGCAACCTGACAATATCTGAGTCCATGTGCAGTCTCTAACTGTGCGGCACTTTGGCTGGATCATTCTTGTGATTTCATACATACATACTTCTATGTCGTATGACCTTTTAGCCAACCGATCTATCGGTTAATGCGTCCTTTCGCGTTTTCCTCATTGGTTTGGTTACCCCGCAAACTCTTCGTCTAATTTCGTCTCCGTTTTGATGACACCTAATGTTACCATATTTTCGTGAAGAAAGCGAAGGAATTCCTTTTCGGTATATTTCTCATCAAGCTTTACAATACAAGCGTAAGAAAATCGAAATAGATCTGATCATCATCAGCCAGTCACTTGTTGTTACTTATATTTGTTTGTTTGTTGTTGAAAATATGGGCATTTTTAGTGTAATTCGTACTATTGGCCTTCACATCCATTTTTCTGTTGACCATGTACATTAAGTGGAGAAAAAGGATCGTGTTCCGGGTGTATTCTATCGGACAAATTTTGCGGTTTTACAGATTATTGATTGGGTCAAATATATCCTTGCTGGCATGTTATCAAAACCACCTTGTTTCATTTCAAACTCTTCTCACAAATGACTTTCGATGCCTTGGGGCTCATCATTTCAAAAGTTCGTTACCCTTCTCTCGGGTATTGGTCTTCACATTCTGAACTTCTCGATCCTTTCTCTTGCTTTTAGCCATACACAGTGGAATCAGCGGTGATTATTGAGCCCCGAGACAACAACTGCCCAATGGTTTGCTCGTTAATTTTCTCTCTACTTCCGTGTTTGTTAGTAGTATCCTTTGTTTTTATTCTACCTTGTGTTGTTTACGTGTTCGTTCGCTAAATAATTTACCGTAGTGACCTCGTTTTAATGATCTTATACTTGTCTAGTTTCTATTACGTTTAATGCATTGCTATTTTTCTCCCACAGCCATTTTTTACTTTGGACGCTAACCGTTCCGTCGCGTGACAATATGAAAATCGCTGCCGGATTGGTCGATAGTAAACTACGGCATTTGGCGCAAGATTTCGAGGAACAGATTCACATATGTTCCGCTCGAATTTCTTCCATCCCGACTACGTACGTTTCTGTTTGGTCTCTTGAGTGGAAATTGTCCTATGCTATATGTCTAATGATTACTGGAGTATTTCCGGTTTCTTTTGAAACTCCTTCAATGATTCTGAAGAGTGTACAATGAGCAGATTTTTGGTACGGTTTCACTTGTCACAGAAGCTTCGTCAAACCAAGGATGACGATATTGTATGTGTATGTATAAAAGCACAAGCCTGATCCAGGCAAAGTGCCGCACAGCCAATGACTGCACGTGGGCTAAGATACTGTCAGGCTGCCCAGGCCTAGACCGAAGGAGGGAAATAGAAATGATACTGAGACTACAGCGTGTTTCAGCATGCAGCTCATTACCGTCCGCCAATCTATTTAGCACGATGTTAGCCGCACAGCACAGAAATGCTGCACGATTGCACATCCGTTCAGTGATCCTTGAAACAGTGGATAAGCCTATGTAACAGTAGCATTCAAGTGTAACTTTGTTTACAATGATGTCAGCTTATCACGGTAACAACAAATTAAAATCGCAGCGAGGTCTCTCATACACATTCGCAAGCACTTGTCCATTCAACGAAAACCATCATCGCGTTTCTAAATTACAATTGTTTATTTTTCCCAACTTAGCTCTGCCTAAAGCACTTACTCTGAATGATTTCAAGCTTGGTTGATCCGTTTGTTTTCTGGAATATATCTACATTGCTTAATTGTATTTCTGTGCGTTGAAATTCTCTCTGTGGTCTAAGTAATGTGTTGCTCACATCCCCATCCCTTACTTTGGTCATCCATGAGTGCTTTGACCAAGAATCACTTTGTGATCGTGTGTCTGAACATCGTGGTTCGTTGTACGAACCCTATATAACAGTTGGCATACAAGCATAACCTTGTTTACCTTTAATCCACTGTTTCAAGGCTCACTGAACCTGATCTTACTGTCTCCACCTGACGATGGCAAACAGCCTGAAACCGGTAGTGGTGTGTAAGGGATGGGGATGTGAGCAACACATTACTTTGGTCATCCACGAGCGCCTTGAGTGCTTTGACCAAGAATCACTTTGTGATTCTGTGTCTGAACATCGTGGTTCGTTGTACGAACCCTATATATCAGTCCCATACAAGCATAACTTTGTTTTCTCTCTGTGTTCTATTATAATCTCCTTACTTTATCGTCCCACAGCAACCAAACCTCCGGTGAACCCGATTCCGTCCGTCGATGGCTTGTCGCTTTGGAGATTGAATCTGCTCCACGGGCAGCGAGCGGTGCCCGCGTCCCGTTGAATGTCGATCTCTCGGGTTGTGTTGCCAGTTTCTATTCGATGCTGCAGGAAAAGGACCCGTACATTAATTTCGGGAAAGTCCTTTCCCACGCTTACGTCAAAAAGTGCGTTTCATTTTCGCGAATCACATTGAAACGCGTTATCATGGGGATATTGACAGCCACCTCACTCGACTAGTCAAGCGGGCTTTATCTGTCGTTCAATTGTTTTATACTACAAGTGTGTTGGTACAAATGTCAACCTGCTCACCGCTCGCGCTGTTGGGTAGGGATTAATCGCTTGAGTTTAGTCTTGTGATATTCTTTTTTGGGCTTTTTTGATGTCTACTGTGGCATCTTTACCTTTGCATCTCATCGGTTTATTGAACTTAATCGTCGAAAGATTGTTGTTTGAAATTCTAATTGTTGATTTGTACGTATGCTTGCTTCGCTAATTCGATGTTTGCACATCAATGTACATGGTTTGTTGAAGGTGGACTCTGTGGTGTGATGGAAATGCATGCAAATGAGGTTCTTTGTTCATGACCATGGGTTTAACCCCACCTACATGTGTATGGGCACATGTGATTGAACAGGTTGGTCGTACCAACCTCACCCAACAGTGGCTGACAGGCACAACTTGTTTAACATTCCACTACTGTTTCAAAACACGTGTATCCTGATCGTACTGCCCTTACTTGATGAGTGCAAACAGCACGAAACCGGTCGTGGGGTGTGTGTGTGTGTGATTGCAACGCGTGCCTAAATAAGGATCTTTATTTTTGGTACTGGCTACGGTGGGGATCTGGATTCAAACCTACACCCTCCGTTTGAAAGTCGAACGTCGTTTCCTACGTGCCATCACAGCCCCACCAGGTGCCGACAATCGTCA
>JACCGJ010002860.1:0-19684 GCA_013407085.1 Atriophallophorus winterbourni | reverse complement strand
TGTTACAAGTAAGTATGATGAATTGTACTAACAAATCATGGTGTATAAAAATATAGAGAATTGTACATCAAACGATTAGGATGGTTCAATAATTATTATTTGCTGAGAAATCATAATCAATCAGAAAGGCAATAGATATTCTTTTTTCCATATCATGATGTTATTTTATTCAAAAGATTACAAATATTATTTTATTGATGTAAATATACAGGCAATTCAATAAAATCTTTACCTTAGCAGCAGCTTGTCGAGCTTGTACAAACCTATTTTTACTTAACAATTTTTCTGGTGAAAATCTATTGTACAGTTTTTGATATCTTCAGTTCAATTTGTTCTGACAATATCGGTTCGCTCAGACGATCGATAGTACTATTGATTTTTCGATATCCCGTTAACGTTATTACTCACATTTGATCGATTCTTTGTCCGATAACTCACTGAACACAATTCTTCTGTCGAATACGATTTTGTACATATTCAAATTATCACTTAATACAATATACTTCTGTTGTGCACGTTACCCGCGTTCTCGGTCGATCTGGGCTTTGGGAATTCCGTCTCGGGAACGTAACATTGCGAGTAGAAATATTGAAGTCATTACAAGAACAAGGAATATCCAAAGGAGAATTGCGGATTATATGTACGTGGATCAAAAGAACTGTTAGTGAGTCAGATTGCCTATTTTTGTACTGCGAGTTTTGTATATTAGCTTGACTGGTCCACTACATATTTTTGGTGAGCCCGACTACAACATATTTTTGGTGAGCCCGACTACTACATATTTTTGGTGAGCCCGAATTTTTTTTCGCACATTCTCCCCATATTTTGATATTTTCAGTCTAATTCTTTGCAATGACTTCTAATAACTTCAGCGACACAGCCCACCGCTCTGATATTTTCAATTTTACCCTTCCACCTTTCGGTACGCATAATCCTCGTCTATGGTTCGCTCAAGTTGAAGCAATTTTCGAATTTAGACGCATTACTAAACAGGAGAGTATGTACAACTTTGTTGTTGCACACTTACCCACCGAGGCCGCTACAGAGGTCGCCGATATCATTTATGATAAACCAAAATCCGACCCGTATACCACACTGAAAAATGCGTTGATCAACAGAATAGCCGCATCAGATGAGCAAAATTTGCGTACATTGTTAGCAGGAGTAGAGATTGGTGACAAAACTCCTTCCCAGCTCTTACGACATATGATGCACCTTCAAGGGAAACAAACCCTGAATGAGTCTGTTTTACGTGAACTATGGTTTCAAAACTTACCTGTAGATTTAAGAAAATCTCTTTCTGTTCTCGAGAAAGATATACCTCTACAGAAGCTAGCAGAAACCGCAGACCAAGTTCATTCGGTGTACAGAGCCAAGTCACCATCTACCCTACAAGAAGTCACATTAAAACCCGTGGTGGAAACTGAAGTACAAGAGCTCAAGCAACAAGTCGCTGAATTGACCTCACCGATTTCAGCCCTAACAAAGATGTTCAACGATCGGCCATCAAGACTTAGCCGCAGTCGAACGCGCACTTCAAACAGAAGTACATCCCGAGACCATTACAAACGCGAGCACAGCCTATGTCATTATCACCGCCAATTCGGCTCAAAGGCTAGAAAGTGCTTGCCATCCTGTAAACTTTACAAACCAGGAAAACATTGCGAGTAGAAATATTGAAGTCATTACAAGAACAAGGAATATCCAAAGGAGAATTGCGGATTATATGTACGTGGATCAAAAGAACTGTTAGTGAGTCAGATTGCCTATTTTTGTACTGCGAGTTTTGTATAATAGCTTGACTGGTCCACTACAAGCTTACATAATTTGAATAAGGTTAGTTTGACGCTATTTCTCTCTCTTTCTCTCTCTCTCTCTCTCTCTCTTCTCTCTATATATATAATATATATATGATTATATATATATATCATATATATATATTATAATATATATATATATAATAATTTGAGGGCTAGGTTCTCTGTGCTTTTATTCTAATATACACAATGCTACTCAGCTGACCTCTCACCGTGCTAGTGAAGAGAAATGCTTTGTCTTTTACAGTCGGTCATAACGCGGTGTTCTTAAGTTCAACTCGGATAATCTTTGGTTTCGCAGATACGGCGAAGCGAAGATGCAAAAAGTCCAAAAGAACATATAACGTTTTGGCAGTGGTGGGTGGTCTGACAGCTTTCCATCGAAAGAAATTTGGAACGGCACTCGTTGGCTCGTTAGAAACATACTGTCATGTGCAACTAAAACTTAACTGAACAAATCATAGTATCAGTATCAGTATCACAGGGCGAAATCGACCAAGCCGAACGAGATTTCACTGACACAAATTGTATAGTAAGCTAGGATTGACGATTACACGACATGTTGCGAATCTTATCTAGCCTGCGCGATTTGCAAAACCTCCACAGTTGAGTTCTAGACAGACAACCCCACTGGATCGCGGCTTCAGAAAAACTGGGGAATCGATAAATGCTGCATATGCCGAGTCGCACTTTTCACTTTTGGTCCGAGAAAGCTAGAACGAGGCAGACTGGTTCGAAGCAAAAGGTTCTGAGATGACTGTTGCGTTGAATTGAGAAACGATTCAGCATTATTAGGTTCAAAGGATAGCAAACAGATGAAAACTTCGACTTTTAAGAGCAGACAGAAATAAGAAATAAGGCCAACAGACTGCAAGGCGATGTGCAAATGACTAATGACAGAAAATTAGCCTCAGTATCCAAAAAGCTGCGGATACTGGAAAATTTTCACGGCATTGTATGACGGGATCAAAGAGGAGCCATTGTCAAAACAAACTTAAAACGGCTCCTATTAAGTCTGTATCTGGTGACCCGATTGTGGACAAAACTCAGCAGATGGAAAGATGGGTAGAGCACTTCTCCTCTCTCTACTCAGTACGGTTTTACCACATGTATTTGAAAATGTCGAGCGGTTGCCGACTATTGAATATCTAGATACTCCCCCTACTCTTGATGAGCTCAATAGAGTATTCGACCGCTTAGCGAATGGGAAGGCCCCTGGTGACGAAGAAATTCTACCTGAGATCATCAAATGCGGTAGAGCAGCATTATTACAACCGCTTCACCATTTGCTTCTTCAGTGCTGGCAGAAGTAGTGTGTCCCACAAGAGATGTGAGACACAAAGATTATCATGCTATTTAAGAATAAAGGAGATAGAGGCGACTGCAACAATTACAGAGGAATCTCCCTTCTGAATGTTGTAGGCAAATTGTTTGCTAAAGTCTTACAGATCCGGTTGCAAGTTTTAGCTGATAGAATTCACTCCGAATCTCAATGTGGCTGTCGCAAGGGAAGATTAACCGTTGACATAATTTTCTCCCTGAGACAACTTCAAGAAAAGTGTCGGGAACAGCGTATGCCATTATACGCTGTTTTTATTGATTCAACGAAGGCATTCGACTACGTTAGCAGGGAGGGTCTTTTCAAAATGCTTGATTTGATAGGCTGCCCCCCAAGACTGCTAAAGCTCGTTATTTCGTTCCACTCAGGCATGAATGGCTCAGTCCATTTGAACGGTTTCAGCTCTGAAGCTTTTAAAATTCGCCGGAGCGTCAAACAAGGGTGTGTTCTCGCTCCCACGCTGTTCGGCATTTTCTTTGCTCTGCTTCTGAAGCACGCTTTTAGGACAAGAACAGAAGGTATTTACCTACGCACGCGAAGTGATGGCAAGCTTTTCAACCTGAACCGGTTGAGAGCACAAACCAAGGCACGAAATGTACTAATCCGTGACCTGCTGTTTGTCGACGATGCAGCCTCTATTGCTCACTCCCAAGAGCACCTTCAGTCTCTAATGGACTGTTTTTCGTCGGCATGCAAAGACTTTGGCCCAACAAAAAGCATGAGCAAGACCAAAGTCTTTGGCCAAGGGACTGTATCGCCTGCCATCATAACTGTTGAAAACTGTCAGCTTGAATCAGTACATCAGTTCACATACCTTGGTTCAACCATTGTGGATAACCTCTCGCTAGACACGGAGATTGATAAACGGATTGGCAAAGCAGCTGTCATTCTGTCCCGTTCGAACTCTCGTGTTTGGGGTAACCGCAAGCTGACTGTAAAGACGAAGATGATGTGTATGGCAATGAAACCTGGACCACCCACGCAAGACACGAACGGAAGCTGGATGCTTTTCATCTACGAAGCATCCGTCGTATCTTGAACATATCGTGGATGGACAGAGTGACTAATGCTGAAGTGCTTTCAAAAGCTAATCTACAGAGCATGTTCACTCTATTGCGACAGCGCCGCCTGCGCTGGCTCGGTCATGTCTATAGGATAGAAAATGGTCGTATTCCGAAAGATCTACTCTATGGTGAGTTGCAACTAGGAAGTCGACCATTGGGCAGACCGCACTTGCGGTACAAAGACGTTTGAAAAGAGATATGAAAGCACTTCGCATTGACCCGGCGAGTTGGGAAGTACTTGCTCTTGACCGCTCACATTGGAGGCACTGTGTAAAGCGTCGTCTGCATGCTGGGGAGGAGCAGATACAGCTCTTGGCGGCTGAACGCAGATTACGCCCGAATCGGACTGTTCAGTCACTCAAAAATCTGCAAAACCTGAACATTTACGCGTTTGTGATGTACATCTATGGTCGACATCGACAAAAGGAGGCCAACATCACAACAACATATATATATATATATATATATATATATGATATATATATATATTATATAATATATATATATATATATATAATATATATATATATATATAGACGTTCGTGAAACTGGTGAGGGACCCACAATATCCAGGTGGACATGCTTGAATCGCCTATCGGGTGAGGGGAATGTACCGAAAAGGACATGGGAGTTTCGGTGAATTTTGTTGATCTGACAAGTCACCAATATTTTGTCCAGTAACGAATTTTGGGTTACGAATTGTGTCAGATAAAATTTTCTGTTATGAGTTTTAATGTTGAGAGAAAGCTCAGATGTGATAGTCCGTGAAAGTGATCGAAAATTTTCGGGTTACATATTTGTGGGACGAAACCTCTCGGTTTATCGGTCGATATACCACAGTAGATTTTGGCCTCACAATCGAGCAGCGGCGAAATGGCCGATTTCATTTAATTATTATCGACGATTTCAGAAACTTCAGGTTCGTTTCTTGGTGACTTGACAGTTTTGTCGGTTAGATTTCTGATTTGCTAATCTGTTGAATATAACAGCGTGATAACGAATCAGCGACAATGTTACGGTCCTAATAGATGTGTCGAACATCAGTGATAAACTGCGCTATGAAGTCAAGTTGATGAATTTCTTTTGAAGAGTGCTGATATGTCGGTGAACGGAAGGAATAAACTATTATCTCGTGATCGATGAAGATGTTAGAGTTACGTCCTTCGAGTAAGTGACGAAAGTGTTTAATAGCTCGGTACATAGTGCGGAGTTCGCGTCCAATGTTGCTATACCTAGTCAAGGTGGTTGCAACTTCCGCGAGAAAAAGAACAACGCTTGAATCTTTCCGTTTACTTCTTGTGTAAAGCTTCGACTGCGGCTTGTGATGCGTCAGTTTTCAGAATTAAATGGGAGTTTTCATCGGTTATTAAGTGCCTTAGAGCCGAAGCATCACTCGAAAGATCTTCAACCTCGACGAATGCAGATTCTACTGCGTTTGCCGTTGACAGTTTCTTGGGTTAACATTTCAGCCTGTCGGTGAGCGGCTGGAGTATTTTACCGGCATTTGGAATAAATCGTCCATAATTGTTAACAACGCCGAGAAAATTGCTTAAGCTCTTGATTGACTGTGGCATTAGATATTCTAATATAGACCGTGTCTTTTCCAGCAACGGGCTAATTCCATTACTTTCAGTCCTGTGATCAAGAAAATCAATAGTCGACTGGCCAAAAACACACTTATTGTTATTGATAGTAACGCCGTATTAGGTAAAACATCGAAAGATCTCACGGAGGTGTCGTACGTGCTCGTAGTTTGATGAACTAGAGATTAGCACTTCGTCGATATACACAAAGACGAATTCAAGACCATGAAGAACCTGATCCATGAACCGTTGAAAAAATTATGCTGCATGCATGCAAATAAATTTGAAATGACCGAATGGCTTTATTACAGCGGTATTAGAAATATCATCGGGGGCATTGGGAATCTGTTAGTATGCACGTACGAGGTCCAATTATGAGAAAAATGATTTTCGGCCATGACGTATCGAAAAATTGTGAAAAGGAGGAACAGGATAGCGGTCTGGATGTGTAGCGCTATTCAACGCACGGTAATCTCCAATTCTCGTTCTTCTTTGTTAGCATGTGTAGTGACAATGCCCACGGACTAGGGGACGGGCTAATTATACCCAGTGCTGCCATAGTTTTGAATTCTCATGTTGCCGTTTTTATCTTTTTAGTTGGTAACCGGCGAGCTTACACAAAAACTAGAGGGCCTTTAGTAACTATTTAATGCTAAACATCGTAGGTTGTTCTTACTTGTATGACTATGGACATGTTAAGTTGGGATATTCAGGCATGAGATCAAGTTGAAGAGGTTTATGCCCATGCGTCAAGATTTTCGAATCATTAGCGGCCTGTAGTGTGATACCTGATGGACGTAGGTTACGTTTTTCGCAACTGCGCGGTATGATGCTAACCCCAGTGTCTACGAGAAACTTGAGTTTATTCGAAACATTATAGACAAACAGGAGGTGACTAACGGAGCCTGGAGCAGCCTCGCCATTACTGTCTGGCTACTCGGTTTCCCGAATCAGTGGCTGTACCAGCATCAAAGTGTTTGCAACCGGTAGGACGATTACGCGCTGCATCTCCAAAACGACGGTGGTAATAACGAAGGAGGAGAACGGCTTCTACTTCTAGATCGACTCAGCAGTCTAAATAAGAAGTCTTGAACCGTTTTATATTAGAAATGGTGAGCTGCAATGATGATAGCTTCGTAGTTAACGTGGTCATGGTGACTTAAAGCTTGTAGTTGTGACTTCCTTCTGATATCTCAATAATACTGGTTTTGCCAAAGCGTTCATGAATTGTATTTCAGCCATCGTGCCGAGACAAACTTCTTTCAGTGGACACGGCAAGAATGACATTGGTGCTGGGTGGCAAACAATTCAGTCAGAGTTGTTGCAAGATAGAATCGTCTAACTTTGTATTGCCCACGAGAGAACGCATATGACGTAATAGCTTTGATGGCGTTCGATTCCCAAGTTCTACACCAGCAAGCAATTGTTTCAACCTAGCTTCATCAGAAGACATAATGCGCTTAAACACATCAGCCATCAACGTGCAATAGGATGAATGGGATGGCATGAGGTCGATAACGTCTAGTAATTCTTTTGCAATATATGTTGGTAATTGCGATTGTATGGAATTCGTCTAAAACGAAACATCCATTCTATCTGTATGAACCAGACCTGTTGGTTGGCGGGGTAAAAAGCTGGGGGTGTTGCAGCCAATAAATTCACTTGTGAATCAGACATGTCAGTGGGTTCAAACGACATAATGGTAAAATTGCAAAAAATATGGGAAATCTGGTCGAAAAATGGAAAATGATTTACCAATTATGTAGGGAATCAAAACAAAAATCTATAACAGAAAAGTTTTACAATCAAAACAAATAAAGAAACGGACTCACGGTTAGTGAAAATTTTATGTTCAATGCAATTATCCACACACAAATATTTTCAACTCCGAACTCAGGTGCATCACGCTAATCAAGAACGATAATTCGCGAAGCAGAAAATGCGATGACACGTAAATTTGGCCGTTAACCCTGGTGATACATAAACAAACAACAATGTAGCTAAAGCGAACAAGGCCGAACCAGTAAACGCACGGGAAAAGTATATCATGAAATATATTGAATAAATCAAGCATCGATGGAAATGGAAATACAAGCGAAAAGAAAGTGAAATTACAAATTGCATTTGTGACAATTTCAATTTCTTTTCGCTTGTATTTCCATTTCCATCGATACTTGCTTTAAATAATATATTTTTACAAGAAACGCATGAATGTTTATTTCTTATTTTACAGGTTACTTGATCTTGCTGGAAAAATGTTGCATAACTTACGAATTTTAGCCTTAGTGCTTATTTGGACGGCCAGGTCTGCACACTCACAAATTTTGAGGCATACTGATTCCCCGCTGTATTCATACGACAACGCAATAATCAATCTACAATTCGCTCAAAACATAGATCTTGTAGAAAATTATATTCACGCCATAACGGAACATGCATTACTCATACATAATCATTCAATTTTCGAAGAGGTTTTATCATCCAAAGACAATAATTCATTAAGGCCCGCAAACTGTGAGAGGGATATGCTTAATATTATGCGAAAAGGTGGAATTTCCACCTTTCAATGTGAGTTTACTTTTTGAATTACAGTAAAAATGTTATTCAGGGTTGGATTCTATGGGGCATATCCCACCCGGTCTAACTGGTGGTGCAGCTACCTGGCCAGGGAGCTTTGAGTTGTGTTTGAGCATTTCCGAGAATATTTTTCCTGCGTACAGCAATTTCTCAACGAAGTATTGTTCAATTCTACTGGCTTTAAAACAATTGGAGAATCTGCCAATGAACTTGGTAAGAGTCGATAAACGTGATAACGTCTGTTAGCATGTTGGGATAAGAAGTGGATTTTGTTTACCTGAATCTTGTGATCCAGGATCAATTTTCTATCTCATAAACAAAAGTAGGTTTTGTGTGTATGTTCGTCTTCAGTTCACAATTTGTTAGCAATATACAACTTCGGTTTCGAAGTTGATGATGATGCCAGTTTTTGCCACAGTAGTCCTGGATTTTTACCGCGAGATGGTTGGTTCTGGTTCGCTATGTGAGTTTAAAATCAAAAAAATTGTCTTCAAAACCTCTATGTCATTTCCCTTTGATTCAATAAATTAATGCTCATGTTTTCAAATATGATTAAATGTTTTGCTTATGCATAATTTTTGCATGCGTGTAAAATGAAATTGCTATTGACCGGTTCACTTGAAGTCATTACGCGAAGGGTCGTCAGCACGTTGGGCTATAGTGGGGACGTGTCCGTCTACCGAAAGCGCATCACTTCTGAACCGGTTGTTTGTGTAAGTATGGCATAATGCTGTGAACACTACGAGAAAGATGGCTACTTCTGTGACTGACTGTTTGACCACATAACACTGTGATTAAGATATTGTTATGCGTGTGCTTTGTACAAACATGATCGACCTTAAGCAAAGGAAACCGAGAACAGCGTTTACCTTTACACTCGCACTAATATTACGCCAACTGCCCCGTGGAGGCTCAATTCAAGCGCTTACTGGAATAGGTCCTGCGAAAAAGATTTTTGGCAGCCTATTGTGATAAATATGATAGTGAATCCAGATCAATCTCGAATGTGTTACGTGGCGTTTTACAACCTGCTGATTTATCTTATATATTATGTTGTGCTTGCATTTTGTGATAAAATGTTTGAATCAAATTCAATCAAGTCATATTGTCAACACATTGTCAAATGTTTGGTCATATTTACAAAATAGCTCCATAATCAATTATGTTTAGCAGAACAATCAAATAATAATCAATTCATCAATAACTGACTTATATATTCCCAATATATATAAGCTTAATAATATTTACAGTGTTAATATCGGTCTGCTAAAGCAATCTAATAAATATGAAATAACAATATTTACTTTTGTTTACAGAATGGTTGCTTTGTTTTCTGCATTGATAATGCTCTGCGGTTCTGCCATCGATGTTCTGCTGTATTTTACATGGTATTACACTATTCATAAACGTATGGGTGAGATCATTCAGCAACGAGCTGAATCAGATGCGCTGGATGTGCCACTTCTGGATCCTACCGTAGCAGATTCTACGGAGAGTAGCATCGGTATCGATCGGACAATGATAAACGAAACGCGGAAGGATGCAACGTGTTTTTGGGACTATCGATCAGGTGGATATGATTCGCATTTTAAAAAAATCTAAGGATTTTTAACATAAGTTGCTCATTATGATATTTTTATATGCAATTATTGTAGCATATAAAGCATATAGCGTTATTCGGATAATGTTAGTTTATTACCTTATCAATCGATTCATGGTAGCCTAATTATATTGTTTCCCGATTATGAGCACCATCGTTTAAGTTGACGGGAAGTAGTGTAAACGCGAATATTCTTCTCAACATTCGACTCACATCACAATGTATTCTCAATGTCTGCAAAGTTTATTTGACAACGGCCTTGAATGTTACTAAAATGTGAGAAAGCTCGAAAGGGCCATGATTACAACGTTTTTTCTTAAAATATGTGCAATGTGCTGAGTACCACTTCTCTAGCATGCCCAAATGAAAGGATAACGCCGACCAATGTCGGGAAATTTACCCTAGTACTTGTTCAAATGTGTAAAATCATCAATCAGTGCTTTATAATATCAGACCACATCCGGGTCTCGCTTAATTTATCAACTGATAAGATATACATTATTGTGGGTCTTATGTAAACCATGGTCCTTTTGCCCGCATTTCATCTGTGAATAATTTTTATCAACACGCTTGACACAACCATACTGTCGCTGCTTGTAGTCTTGTAATATGCATCATAATATAATTTAAAAATATTTACATTGTTCTAATTTGGTTCATCAGCTTCAGTTCCAGCATTCTTTCAGTGTACATGAAATAACTCTTGAATATCGTAATGACTTTGTTGCATTTTCATGATATTCCATCAACAGAGTTCATTTTCATTTTTTCCTGAATATCGAAATGCCGCAGATATTTTGACTGGGAAACATTGCGTCGTCCAAGGACTTTGCGCATTCTCTGTACCCTACAATTCGTACAAACTGTTCTGTTCACCAAGACCCAACATAACAAATGAAGACGGAAGCCAGTCACCACATCCGCTCATCTTTCTAGATGGAATCCGTGTATTAACAATGATTTGGATTATTTTCGGTCACACAATTTTGTTATCCTTTTTTACTACAAGTGAGTTAACATTTGCGAAGTAAATTCATGTTAAAGAATAAGGTATTTGCCGTCATTATTTTCATAAAGGACCACATTTTATTGGTGGGATTTACCGAAGGATTACGAGCCATTGAACCGCGACACAAGAACTCCAGAAAAGTTGAGAAATCTATAGAACATTAATCAGAAAAATTACGATGAAGCATCCAAAAATCATTCATTTCCATTAATTTGAACCGCATTCTGTGTACAATGCTTAAATACTCCCCAGTTTCACACTACAATAACATTATGGTATTTCATTGCCAATAGATGGAAGGTTGTAATAAGATTACGCAAGGTCAGTCTCGAAATAGTTTAATACCACGAATCAGTTTTACATGTAATCTCTTGTAAATAAGCCAGAAACCGTTTGTGGTGTTGAAGTGCATGCAGATGAGCTCTCCACAAACTATTCATGTCCATAAATGTATTCGATTGACTTCCATCAACCGCGGCGATCGGTCTTGCAAAGGCTGACTGTGTCTATATGATTAGTAGTATTTCAAATATAAATCTGCTTATAACTCTGCTTTGTAATACTCACAATGAACTGAGAGATCAACGCCGGTATTAAATACTGAGTTTCGGTCACCTCGTGTAGCTGTAAATGCAAGCGGAACAACAGTGGCTGCATTGTTCCTCGACTTTCGGAAATTTTTTTATATACAACCGTTCTTCAGACTCCAGATTAATATTTCTAGTCCTATCAATCTATTTATTGTGGTTTACATGCTATTAAAACCCCACAAACCGAATAGTTTGTACACAGTCACAATAACGTTCGATAATTGGGTTACGAGTACACACAAATGGTTAGTGGCAACAACCATAAAAACCGGTTATGTGCACCGACCTGTTTTTGAAACTTCATACATGTTCGAACACCCTCATTGACATGCGTTTCCATCGCACACATACTACGACGGGATTTCTGTTGCTGCACGCATCAGTTAAGGACAGTATGATCAGGATCCGCATGCCTAATGGGGGGATGATAAGCAAGATTCATCCAAGGTACAAGATTAATAGCAAAAATGCGAATAGAGCTACGTATAAAGTCCTGATGATTTGTTGATATCGATTTCAATCCACGCGTTTCGGTTAGGAGTGTGAGAATTCTGCATATGTAATGGTAACGGCGAATACAGGAGAAAACGGTATGTTTATGCGGCTGTCAATTAAAATGTGTATCTTGGAATCTCTATGAGGGATATCAGTAAACAATTGTCAGCAAAGGGTTATTCTGATTAAAACGACTCAATTATTTTTTAAAAATATCGGTTACCTAAGAGATGACGCTGTTTCTGATGGTAAATAGTTTCATAGATTATATTTACGAAACGAGATAATGTATAGAATGGGGTTTAGGCAGCTCAATCATTTCAGCTCGAATTCAAACTCTGCCAAAGTGTGCGCAGTCGTACCCGAAAATATCGCTGCTTATAGAGTAGGGCATACAATCTTTAGCAGGTGTGTGATTTCTCTTCAACTGACAACACACGCTCTCACTATTCATCAGTTGGAAGAGGACGTGTCACATGTAGCCTCCAAAATAAGCGGTTGATGAACGCAGCGTCATGGCTTGTCCACTTCTCTAGCACAAACAATCGTAGACTGGTTTCGTATGGTTCAAACTCTTCAGCTAGGTGCAGGTTCTGTTTTTTACAAGTGAATGAAATGATGCAACCACCTTATTTACCATGTAAATATTTAATGCAGACGTGACTGCTAATTTGATGTAATTTCATCTTCGAACTTCAAAGTGTGCCGAATATTACTCCAAGGTGCCAGGGTAAAAAAACTAAATCAGTTGCCATTTTTTATTTTTGAAGCTTACAGAGACTTATTCTTAATCAATTCTATGAGAAAAACATTCGAATTCTTTTTCGAAGCTCAATTGTTCAACTATTTTACTCACCCACGTGAATTTTATTGTAAAATTAACCTTAACAAAGTCATTGATATTAACACATCAAAAGAATCCTAATTAAAATGAGGACTGTGTGCATATTAATCTACAATTGCTTTTCATGTTCGTATGCTTACAGATAATTTGTTGGTGTACGTTCAAAAGAACTTTCGTCGGTGGACTTATCAAGTAATCGTTGGTGGAACGCTATCTGTGGATACATTTTTCATGCTTTCGTAAGCATCACGTTTATGTGCTTTATGCGTTTAATATTCGGAAATTATCATGTCATGAATCGTTGGATATAAAATCAACTGGAATAAGCCTTTGAATAAGTTTGTTATACGCATCCACAAGTTCAATAATTACGTAACCTCCTTCTGCTAGATACATGAGGTTATCGCATGAAACACCGGAGTGATTATTTTGAAGCCTGTCAGCTGATTAACGAATCAATACACATTAACGAGAGTCATGTGATGTTCTGGCGTGTATAATCGTAATACTGAAAGGGCCACTGCAATGATAAATCTTGAATCACGAAACCATTTCGTCGATCCACGACTAAAATGTAAAACGTTTGATACAGTTCTGGATAAGAAATATTCTGTGTACCACATTCTTAGATTATTAGCCAAAAAATTGTAGCCTGCTATCGTGACGCTAAACTACATTTAATAGATAAATCCGATGACAAAATAATTGTTAGTTAAACGCATTCCGATTTCAGTGGTTTACTCTCGGTCTACACTGCCTATCCTCGCTTTACATACATCAAAGGAGTTTGGAAGCAATTGAAATTTTGGATGTTCTTTGTTTTTCATCGATTTATAAGGTACGTGTAATGCAATATATCATCTTGTGTAATACAGCGATAAAAAAGGAACTGTTTTGTGTTGCAGTGTGTGTTGCGCAGCAGTCATTCACATTTTTTAATTGGTTATTATTGTTTGTCTTCTTTAAGTTTCGATCTTTAGATGCGTGCTAGGACGTCATGATTCGCCATGAATTGGTCAAATATTCACGGACAACTTTTTCACTTCTCGTGTCAGATTTTCTTTTGCAATTTTCATCTTACGAATGGTAGCTAAATGCTTTCGATCAACAAATATTTTGTTCTTGTTTATTTTTGTGTAATACTCCAATGGTCATGAGAATAATGAGGTATGATTGAAATGTTGTTGTGTTCCTCTATTGGTCAATGCGGCCATGGATGTACATTGCAAGCGCACCATGTTCTCATAATCCAAAGGACATCAAATGACTATACAGTCCGATTCGGAATTAGCAATTTCAATAGCAGGGTTTGAATTAGTCACTATAGGATATGTGATAAGAAACGATTATTTTAAAACTTGTGTATGCGAAGTGACATATAGGTTAATTCAGATATTTTATATTTTAATACAACATATTCGCTGCAACTCTGATTTTTTACGGAACACAGGCCGCATGAGGTTAAACCCGAACACTTTGCACTAACTCCACACTCCGTCACACGTAACATTTGTCTGCGCAAAAACGAATTAGTTACCTTGCACATAAATGCTCATTTGCATGCATTTCCATCACAAACACGCCCGTATCTTGTTTTTTATCATTCTAGAATGACCCCGGCTTATTTGCTGGTTCTGATTCTATACACTGGTCTCTTCATTCATTTAACCGACGGTCCATTTTATCCCCAACGGCCACAACTAACCGACATAATGTTTTGCCAGAAGCATGGATGGCTGACCTATTTGAACAACTTCATATTTTCGACACAAATGGTAAGTTTAATTATGCAGATTTTCGAGGAATTTGTGATTCAATTTTTAAGATTTATTGCATATAAAACCAACGCTGTACAATACCACATGGTATAGATGATAATATAGAAGTTACGGTCAGTGTAAAACAGTAGAATTCTATTCCAATAGTGTACGGATAGTTCCAAGGTTTTCATACGTGGAGCAGTTCTGGGGATAAGCTCCCGTTTCTGAAAATACTCTAATGGCGCGCGTCTTATACAGCCTCTGACAACCAAGTCCAACTACTGGCCTGCTTGCGTGACCCTCTATGACCGGGCGGAACTGTTTCTACTGACAGGAGGAAGGGTGAAGGCGGCTGATTGGTGCATGTAATCCCGTTTTTTCGGGCAGGTGGAGCTTCAAAGTCTCTGGATGCGGTCCGCTTATGGAAAGAAAGCCCTTATCTATAACCTCTACTGCCTTTTGGCTATATCCAGTCACTGAAGAAGCTTCGAGAGTCCACGTCGGGGAAAAATCAGGAGCTGGTGTCCCATTCTTCAGTTCGAAGTTGTATTCAACTTAGTTCTGGAAACTCCTGCGACGTCATCGTTGCCCGAACATATCAGCGCACCATTGCAGAGGACACTCCATTACGCTTCCATAGATAATAATAAGGGAATAAACAGATAATGGTTAAAAGTCATGGCTCGACAGGCGTAAAGCTAAGTTCCTGGAGCTGCTTCCGATGGTGGAAGAGAGCTTCAGGTCTTATTGGACGGCTGCTGGGCAGCCGCAGAAAATGAGGTGCCGTCTCGCCATGTTGTGCTATCCTGGAACCTCGGATTCAAGAATTTATGATTAAAAAGTTAATACTTTACAACACAACAGGATTAAGGTATGAATGAAAATGTGAAAAATGTATTAATATAAGAAGAATAGGGAATATCAAAATGTAAGGCACACGAATGATGTTCTTTTTCATGTGTAAATCTAATTTTGCTTTAAACACCGCCAGGCAAAGAGAGTCCAGAACATGTTGGTGTAGGGAATTCCAAAGAAAAATGGCGCCGACAATCAACATGGGAACTTCAGATGTAAATGGATAAGGTATATCCGCGTGTCACCATACAGTCACACAAATCATGTAAGTGTTTTAATGGATGTCCTTCGGTAGACACAATTCTATAGGTAGGAATAATGTCGCGCTGTATCCTCCATTAGGTAAAGTCACATAGACCCAGACGTCCGAAGACTCATCACTAACTTTGTTGCTTTGTGATAGATTTTATCAAAGTGAGCAATATCTTTCCGCAACCAAGGAGCTCAGACCTCTAGCGGTCCATGCTCCCTGGATTTCATGACGACGTCTCGAATTTCAAAGTGTACGAAAATTAGATATTATAAACCATGAGCTGAAAAAGCTGAAGGTCGACGTGACTGCCCTGAAAGAGACGCGGTTACCAGACAATGGCACGCTATCATAAAGAGATTATACATATTTGAAAAGGGGGGCTCTGATGAGCGTCGACTGCATGGAGTTGGTTTTGCCGTGCGAAACATCCTACTAAAAGTAGCTAAGCTAAGCAGCAACAGCGAGAGGGAACGTATCTGTAATCTAAATAGGAAGTGCACTACTGGTACCATTATATTAGTCAACATTAATACGCAGACGCTCTCAGTGACACCTGCTTTTCATCAAACATCACAACAGTCCTCAAAAACGTGCCCATGAAAAAGTGTGTAGTAGGTGATTTCAATGCCAGAGTAGGTGCAAATCACGAATCTTGATCAAACTGCATGAGGAAGTTGGGAGTCGGTTGTTGTTGGCTTTATTCGGTCGATGTCGACCATGGATGTACATCAAAATCGCATGAATTTTATGTTCTACAGCTTTTTGAATGACTAAACAGTCAGATTCTGGATAAACAATCTCTCCCACAGCGCTTACAACGGTAGTCAGAACTCGGTTGTAGGGCGTCAGTTTTACGCCGGTGGCATGATCTGCGTTCAGCAGCCAAGAGCTGTATTTGCTCCTCCCCAGCTTGCAGACGGCGCTTTACACAATGCCTCCAATGTGAGCAGTCAAGTGCAATTTCTTTCCAACTCGCAGGATCAATGCCAAGATCTTTCATATCTCTTTTGCAAACGTCTTTGTACCGCAATTGCGGTTTGCCCAATGGTCGACTTCCTAATTGGAACTCACCATGGAGTAGATATTTTGGAATATGACCACTTTCCATTCTGTAGACTTGGCCAAGCAATCGCAGGCGGCGCTGTCGTAGTTTGGTGAACAAGCTATGTAGACTAGCTTTGGAAAGCACTTCAGCATCAGTCACTCTGTCCATCCACGATATGTTCAAGATACGTCGGATGCTTCGTAGATAGGAAGCATTCAGCTTCCGTTCGTGTCTTGCGTGGGTGGTCCAGGTTTCACTACCGTACAATAAAGCATTTAGTACGCATGCGCTGTATACCATCATCTTTATCTTTACATTCAACTTGTGGTTACCCCAAACACAAGAGTTCAATCGGGACAAAACGACAGCTGCTTCACAAATCCGCTGATCAATCTCCGTGTCTAACAAGGGTTATTCGCAATGGTTGCAAACAAGATCTTTGAATGATGTACTGGTTCAGCTGACAGTTTCCACAGGATGATTGGATGCGATACAACCGTTGACCAAGGACTTTGGTCTTGCTCATGCTTATTTTTCGCCCAAATTCTTTGCATGCCGACGAAAACATCCTTTTATAACTAGAGTTCTCTTGAGGTAAGCAATAAAGGCTGCATCATCGGCAACGCAGGTACGGATTAGCACATGCGCCCCCACGGTTTAGGCTCTCATCCCGATTCGTGTTGAAAAGCTGCCATCACTTTGGGTTTGCGTGAGTAAATGCCTTCTGTTCCTGTCCTTGAAGCGCGTTTCAGAAACAGAGCAGGTAGAGCGAACGATTAAGGGCATCGCCTTTTAGAACTATGTACACAGTTTAGTCTCTGTGTCACAAATACATAATTTCAAACAAAGCCAAGGTACCATATCTCTTGAGAACATCCTCCGTCTAAGCATTGCCATCAGCTAGATCTTATTCTCGTTAGGGGTACTAATATGAAAAGGATATTCAACACCAGCTAATATCAAACCTCAGCCTGCGACACTGACCATTCACTGGTTCGTGCATTGGTTTGCAAAAGAGATATGAAATCTCTCGGCATTAACCCTACGAGTTGGGAAGAACTTGCTCTTGACCGCTCACGTTGGATGCACTGTGTAAAGTGTTATGTTCAAGCTATGGAAGAACGGATTCAGCTCTTGGCTGCTGAACGCTGATCACACTACCAGCGGGCATCTGACGCCCATCGATTGAGTACTGCCTATCGCTGTGAGCGCTGCGGGAGAGATTATCACTCCCGAATCGGACTGTTTATTCATCCAATATGCTGTGGATTTTTTAACAATCGTACGCTCGTGGTGTACATTCATGTTCGACATCGACTGTAAGAAGCCAATAACAATTCTGATACAATAAATTGATAGTTAATTAGAAGGTAACAATAACAGTAAAATATATCAGTATATAGAACTGTTTATCATAGATTCAAAATAAATTATTACTACAGGAATACAGAGTACGCTGAAAAATTGCCAGTATTTCGTCAGTGAATGACACACTTAATACAAGACAAAAAATTGAAAAAGAATCTTGAGCCCCATGGAATGTTGTCTCGTACCCCCAAGGGGAGTGAGCACCCATGATCATAGTCTGTTTAGTTATCCTAAAAGCTGCGACGCATGAGACAATCAAGCGCTTGTGATGTGCATTCATGGTCGATATCGACCGAAGGAGGCTGACAGCAAAAGTTTAGCGGGAGTTGATATATTGACGCGCGGACAATACTCTGCAACATGCTCATACAACTTTCTATCATACCATAGACGAAATAATTATGTCAGGTCACTCGAGAACAAATCGCGTCTCGGTCCTAACGTTGATTACGTTGTTGACGTTGTCGAGGACACTCCAAGCAACGCTAATCTCGTAATCCTTGTTTCTCCTTCAGCTGTTTATTTAGTAACAGTTTACACACACAGGATGTTCCATCAACCTTTAACTGTCCCGATTCAGACACAGAAAGAAAACACAAGATGATCAAGCGTTAAATGCGCAGATGCTTCTCTAATAAGGTTAAATCTCGTAGCCACGACAAATTCCTCAGTCTATCTATGACGGTTGTCACCTCGATCTAATTTATCGATAGATTTCGCCAACATCACGTTGGGCTAGTTTCATCAACCTTGACGAAGTGCATATTGTTCTGTAACTGAGGCTGATTTTCATCTGCTCATGTTTCTGAACGAGTTGTCACTGCAACCGGGTTAATGCAATTGTTCCGCAAATTACAATTCTGTGGGTTGTCGATTGTTCTCATCCGTCTTTTAGGAGTTTCCCACTATTGCTCTGTTAGCAAGTGCAATTCACGCTTTTAAAACGGGTCGATGCGTTCCTTCCTTACATTTGTTTGAATTATTTTCGGTTGCGCAACAAAGGCGATAATTCCTTCGATTCGGTAGTCACACACAAATAATAACTTTGTCTTTATGCAAACGTTGCCAAAAACCTGTTCTGGAGGAAATATTATCCATGCAATTCAATCTCACAAAGGATAAAAATGATTTCAAAAATCAATTTCAAATACAGGGACCTGTCATAACTTTTAACATAAACCACCGACCTTCGAGACCGCCGTAGCAACAATACTTAATGTGTTTGGAAGACTTATATGCGTTTTGATCATTTAGTAATCATAAGAATTATTTTTTTAATGCAAAGGAATTTGAGTGCAATCGGTTAGAGTAGTTTTTGGGTAACGTTTCACTTCTGACACAGAAGCTTCGTCAGACCAAGGGTGATAGTCAGGACAGAGAACATGATTAAGTAGCAGTCAACCCACCACCACTTATTTGACCTTACCGCTAAACAGCCTATAGTACGCCTACAGTGTGTCACGTCTCGTGGGAATGACCAGGATC
>JACCGJ010002858.1:0-28744 GCA_013407085.1 Atriophallophorus winterbourni | reverse complement strand
TTGAGTTCCTGGAGGAACATAGGGCCTCGGCAACTTGTCTCCACTTTGGTCTGTCCATAGCAGCCAGTTTGATCTCGTTCCAGTTAAGTCCACACTTGCGGATCTCCTCTTCACATGAGCGCTTCCAAGATAGCCTTGGGCGTCCGACCCGTCTCTTCCCGATTGGGTTCCATACCAGAGCATGACGCGTGATGTCATCATTAGGTTTCCGCAAAGTGTGCCCAACCCATCTCCACTTTCTTCTACTGATCTGCTGGGCAATCGGGTCCTCAGCAGCAATCTGCCACAGGTCTTGATTCCTGATCTTTTCTGGCCATTTTACCCCAATAATTCGACGGAGGCAATTATTGTGGAATGATTGCAAGCGGCTAGAGGACTTTGCTGTCACTCGCCAGGTTTCCGATCCATAGAGTAGCACGGATTTGACGTTGCTTCTGAATATACGGAGTTTCGTGCGTTTTGATAGAACCTTCGACTCCCAAATGGGTTTCAAAGCTATGAACGCGTATCTTGCTTTGCCGATTCTGGCGACTATGTCTTCGTCAGTGCCACCACTTATTGAAACAATGCTGCCGAGGTAGACGAATTGCGTGACGTCTTTGACTGCTTTACCATTGATGGTGATTGATGGGTGCTCATCGGTTAGCACACGGAGGACTTCTGTTTTTTCGGTATTCACGCGTAGTCCTGCATATGAAGCAAAGTGTGCTAGTCTATCGGTCTTTATCTGAAGACGTTGGGGGTCACGTGATATCAAGCAGACATCATCAGCGTATTCCAGATCATCCAAATGCTCGGATTCCTTCCAATCGATACCATTCCTCTCACCTTTTACTGTCTGTTTCATTATCCAGTCTATTACCAACAGAAAAATCATTGGGGACAACAGGCATCCCTGGCGAACGCCAGTCTCAACTCCAAAGGGATCGGTCAGTCTTCCGTTGTGAATTACCTGACAGGAGGCACCTTCATACAGCTGCTTTATGAGGTCCATGTACAGCGGTGGGACCCCATAGTGTGGCAAAAGCTTCCATATGAATTCGCGGTCCACACTGTCGAAGGCTTTCTCAAAATCTATGAAGTTGAGGCAAAGAGGCGATTGTCATTCAATGCTTTGTTCAATTATTATGCGGAGGGTCGCAATTTGGTCGATACCAGACTTTTGTTTTCTGAAGCCTGATTGCTCTGGCCGTAACACTTGGTCGATAGCGTCGCGCAAACGCATAAGAATGATGCGTGTAAGTACTTTACTAGGGACTGAGAGCAGCATGATACCTCGCCAGTTTTTGCTTAGCCTCAGATCCCCTTTCTTAGGAAGTTTGACCAAATGACCTCTCTTCCAATCATTTGGGACCCGTCTTTCTGACCAGATTTTCTGCAGCAGAGGAAGTAACATATCAGCCGAGGTGTCTAAATCAGCCTTCAGAGCTTCTGGTGGAATCCCATCTGGGCCTGGTGCTTTGCCATTCTTTAGTGATTTTAAGGCAGAAAGGATTTCATTTCGACCGGGGGGGGTCGGTGTTTACGTCTAGCAAATTTGTTGCAGGTGGGATGTCAGTGGCTGAAGTAGGTGCTGGTCGATTTAGGAGTTCCTTGAAGTGCTCCATCCATCGCTTCTTTGCACCGACTCCTGACTGATAAGGTTACCTTCACCGTCCTTTATTATTTTGCCGTAAGGTATTTTCCTTCCTGATAAGGTTCTGGTAATGTTGTAGCCGGTGTTCAGGTCTCTCTTTTCTGCTGCATTTTCCGCCTCCGTTGCCAGCATTTCATAGAACCGCCTCTTGTCACTTCTGGCACTTCGTTTCACGTCTTTATTTAGGGAGCCGTATTGTTTGATCAGTTGGTTTTTCTGCTTGGTGTCCTTACACCGGAGGATCTGTTGTTTCAGCTGCCTTCTAGAGTTGATCAGTGTCCAAGTCTCACTCGAGATCCACTCTTTGTCTTTCTTTACCCGTCTGCCAATTACGTGCTTACAAGTGTCTTGCCAACAGTCTTTCAGAGCGGTCCAGTGTTCATTTATTGGGAGCTCAGGGGTTAAGTTGTTGAGCGATTCGAATCTGTTTTCAGTGAGATTGAGAAAATCTCTCTTGTACGCTCTTCCCTTAGTTTCTGCGTGTGGTACTTTACACTAGGCCGACTGCCGGTTTCGCTGAAAGCTCTCAACTTGATTTTAATTTTGGCCATTAGAAGGTAGTGGTCTGAAGCAACATCCGCACCTCGCATTACGCGTGTATCAAGTAGACTATGTCTCCATTTTCGTGAAATCGATAGGTGATCGATTTGATTGGCAGTAACACCATCAGGTGATGTCCAGGTGGCCTTGTGGATGTTTCGGTGTTGAAAGATGCTGCTTCCGATGACCAGATCGTTGAGCGCGCAAAAATCTGCGAAAAGTTCACCGTTTTCATTCATTTCACCTAGGGCATGCGTACCCATCACAGATTCTCTCCCTGTGTTGTCTGGACCCAATTTCGCGTTCATGTCACCCATCAAAATCTTGATGTCTCGCTTGGGTGTCTTGTCTAGGACAGACTGCAGACGCACGTAAAATTCTTCTTTCGACTCAAGGCTAGCATTGTTCGTGGGTGCATAACATTGAATTACCGTCACATTTCTCCCCTTGGAGTTGAATCTGGCTGTGATTATCCGTGAGTTAACGGGTTCCCATCCAATGAGAGCGCCTGCAGCTATTGGGGATAACATAATGGCGACGCCTTCCGAATGACTATGGTTCTCATCTTCATGACCTGAGTAAATAATCCGTTCACCGGATGTCAAAATCAACATGCCAGATCCATTCCATCTACTTTCACATATTCCCAGCAGTTGTATACCGTACTTTTGCATTTCTTTCGCGACCTGTGCAGCCTTCCCGGTCTCATAAATCGTACGGACGTTCCATGTGGCAATCTTTGTTGTTGCTTTCATCGACAGAAGATTCATCCGCTGACTGGCTTCCGGTGGGCTTTCACCAGTCTGCTTCATTTTTACCTCAGATGAGGTTTCTTCTCGATTCAAGCATGGAGATCTTCCTTTGGTATGACATGTTGCTTTGGTTTCAGTAGCGGTTTGAGGTTTTTACAAAGTGGGGTTGCTGACCCCGCGTCTAACCCTCCTCCTTTTGCAGACGGGCTTGTGACCGTCCTCGGCGGAGTATTGTGATTGTGTAATCCGCAGGAAGCGGAGGTTTGGAGTCAGGGTTTCCATCCCCTAGATGGACTGCCCTCCCAGGCTGACGAGCTCCATCTACCCGAAGCGAACTGGTTTTGAGGCGCCAGTCACCCGCCTTCGCCCCTTCTCCTAGTCAGTAGAAGCAGTTCCGCCACGAGCAGGCCAGGAGTTGGGCTTCGGTTGTCAGAGGCTATTTGAGACGCACGCCGTATGGGAGCATTTTGTAGGTAGCGGGAGCTTATCCCCACCACCACCCCCGGCTGTGACAACCTTGGGAACCTTTTAGTGACCATAAATTCTTGAATCTTGAAAATCAAAAATTGAAATTAGGAAACAAAATATTCATTTGCATGCTTTTCTAATAAATGATCGGTAATGGGGTAAAACATCTTTTTATATAATCTATTTCACTGCACAGTGGTTGCTACTTTAATATGCCAATGTGCATGCAAAAATATTCTGGATTCAACGGAACCATTCCAAATCGCTTAAATAAATTTTGAATCATCAATTATAAAATGCTTGGCTGCATAATGTTACGAAATATTGATATTTGATATTGATATTCTTACATTATATTATGGGAACTAATATTCGAATTATCAAATGAGATAAAGTTTTAAATTAAAGAACTCTGACTATGGTACAATAAAAACGCATTTATGAATAAATTTCTCAAAATCTATATTATTTACAGAAGCTAATAAATAAAACGAGATCCAGCGCTAGAGAATACCACTTAGGTTTATCATCCCGAATGTTGTGTTTTTTTTGGAGCGAGTTCCGGCTGACCCAACACTCACGAAAGTGGTAGAAGACGACTGACAGAATGCTTCTGTGATTTTTCGAACTGTGCTTGCTGTTGCTGAAGTAATGCTTGCATTTGCTCAAAGCTGATGGCCATTTTCCCGTCGCCAAGTCTGTTGTGTTTTTGGGGCGTCAAGTAAACTAAACCAGTTGCTTGCTCACCATTGAATTCAATCTTACAAGTAAATTGTCCGTCAATCCGCAGTGGTTCACCAGAGGCATTTCGCACATTCATTTCCGTGGGATAGACTGTTGGGCAGCCAATCTTCTTCAACGTTGAGCGGGAAATCAATGTGACGTCTGAGGCTGTGTCAATTTGCAACGAAACGGTCTTGCCTTGAATTCTCACTGCGACATATTTCCGTCTACTTGCCAAATCTGCTTCAAAGGTTGCAATGACCGCATTGATTCTGCCCCGGTTTCCATTCGATTTTGGATTATGAAGACTGTTTGCACCGGTCCTATAGTTTTTTCTGCAATGTGACTCTTTGTGACCAATGCGCTTGCACTTGCGGCACGCATAGGTTCTGAACGGACAATCTTTCGAATAGTGCCATCGACCGCAATTCCAACAGGCACTTTTGGGTTTCAATGACTTTGTGGGAGGACTTTGTGAACTACTGTGTGCTGCTGTGTTCTTGTACACTTGAGGATCTATTTTCTGTCCGGCGCTTTCAATCAACTTGGTATCATGCTTTAGGTTCACCATTCTGTGACATTTGGCTGCAATGTCTTGAAGGGTCATTTCCGGCTCGTGCTCCAGTCTGCTCAGAATTTTTGTTCTAACGTCTGCGTCTGCTGGCGATCGAAGACTGCAAACGAACATCAAGCATTTGAACTGATTTGGCGTCATCGAACCGAGCTTAAATCTTTCACACTCTCGATTGATGATAGCAGCATGCGTAGTGTAGTCGTCTGTTTCCTTTTTCATCAGTTTGAGACAGTTGTAACGAATGCTGAATAAGGATGATTGTTCTCCAAAGATTGTCGTGAGTGTTGCGATGGTTTCGTCAAAGCTGAACTCTCGAGCACATTTTGGAAGAATGTAGTTAGTGTAACGTTCGTGCTCAACAGGACCAAGTTTTCTCAACAATAGGCGAACAAGCCATGCATCACCTTGACCTGCTAGTTCAACTCGGAAAATGTCTTCGTATTTCTGAAACCAAGCATTGAATGTAGTTCCCGATTCTGCATCAAAATGGAACTCTGTGATGGATGCTGCGATTGAGTCAATTGATTGCTGCTGTGTCTGTTCTTTGTGTTCTTCTTTGATATTCAGCTTCTGAGAAAAAAGTTCAATGAGCTGCTTCTCTATGTTAGTAGTGAAGAAGTTCTGAATAATTTTCTGATATGATTGAATTTTGTTATCTGGTCACGTGGCCAATCAACATTAAAATTTTACAGGAAATTCAGTGCAGTTCATAGTGAGTGATGTGCATTCTCCGGACACTTTTAAATTTTATTTCAGCTAACACGCCTGCAATCGCTTAACCTAACAGAACTCCTCGTATTTCATTATATATATATTTGTTGATGGTTGTGCGAACTCGCACCGACCGAGCGGCATGTGCGAGTTCGCATTGACGGTGTGCTATCGAAAAGTATCGATGACACGAGCGGGTTACCTCGAGGTTCAGTACTCGGGCCTATCCTTTTCCCGTTATACATCAATGATATTACTGAAATAGTGCGGTGTAAGCTAGTTCTTTTTGCTGACGACATTAAAATATGGAAGCAAATTCGATCTACTGAACATTGTTTGATGCTACAACAGGACTTGGATGCTCTGTATCACTGGTCCCTATTAAATCAAATGCCGTTCAACTTACGTAAATGTAATATGTTACAGCTTGGCCGTAATTACGACCACACATATCATCTAGGATACGAAAACCTAACTTGGACCACCGCTGAAAAGGATCTCGGGATTGGAATCACTGATAACTTGAAACCGAATATGCATTGTCGAAAAGCGTTTAATCGGGCATGTGGTATATTAGGAATCCTGTGGAGAATCTTTGGGCGGTTTACGCCCAAAACACTTCCCCGCATTATAAATACTTACATTAATCCAACGATGGAATATTTGATCCCAGAGTGGGCACCGTGGCTGCGCAAAGACATCGACCTCTTGGATAGAATTTACCACCGAGCAACAAAGCTAGTTGATGGGATGCAGCACGTCCCATATCAAGAGCGAATGGCCATACTAGGTTTGCCTGATTTTACACAGAGGCGAATGAGGAGCGACGTTATTCTAGCTTACAAAATACTGCGAATCGAAAACTACCCGCTTCGAGATCTAATAAAAATATTCTCCCCTCGGAATACACGTAGTCACTCAAGTTGCCTCGCAATACCGCACTCAAGACTTGACTGTCGGCGCCATTTCTTCTCTGTGCGTATCTGCTTTCTATGGAATGCACTACCGCAAGACGTCGTGAATGCAACAACATTTGATGTTTTAAAAGCAAAACTAGATGCATATATCCAAAACACCCCATAATCGGCCATGTGTATTGAATCAATATGAATCCAGACATACATACAACACTGTATTTTTGATTACATTTTATTTTTTGTAATAGTTGTCATCCAATGGTACGTGTAAAGCAATTGCTTTTTTTCACCATAAAATCTTGATTCTTGATTCTTGATGCTATGTTCTTCGTTTCGTTCTTAATAAACATGTTTGACTAAGTAACGTTACCTTATATTGTGGGTTTAGCGAATGAACTCGATTATCGTATGAATGTTTGAGCTCAAGGTGGATTCCGGACTCAATCGATAAGTGGTGTTTGAACGCGGAATAGGTGGTTAACATGTACACATTTTGTTAACTACTACTACACTGTTTGAAGTCTCACTGTACCTGATCTTACTGTATACACCTGATGAGGGCAAAAGTCCAGAATCCTGTAGTGGTGTTCAAGGGATGGGGATGTGAGCACCCAAAATATAGAGTTCGTTCTCGTTAGATCTAGTACAGACGACGTAATTGCAGCTGGGAAAAGATATGCGAACTCCGTTGACTCAACACATTTTACGCTTGGGTATGGTAGAAAATGGATGTTAAGCGAATTTCCTAAATGTGCACTCAAGTTTTAATTCGATCAAATTTGGAGCATACCACTCACTGATTCGATTTTGCAGGAATCACTTAAAATTCTCAAATGTGCTATTTGTCATGCATATAATTATAAATGCCCATTAAATATTGCGAAAAATTCCCAATATTGTTCATGTTTTATTTCAGTTGTACAGGAATTAGAGCACAAGTGATATCCTCTTTTTCATCTTGCAATTCCCATTTGACATTCAATCTCCACTGTGAAACATAGAAAAGAAGAAATGTTAGTTAGAATGAATTTGCGGAGCAGTATATATTACACTTCGTTAAAATAGAGCAAAATGTTCCTTCAACATCTCAGAATTCCTCTTTATAGAATGATTAGCAATGAAAGTTATGCGATTGGTTGCATCAAATCTACAATTTCACATATGGCGAGATATTCCATGTTAGTTAAAACGTTACACATGGCTTTTAGGAAGAATATTTGTTTGTCTGTAGATTAGCGTTATCTTGGGGACAAATTGTGTCTTTTAATCGGATGTGGCTCCAAAGTAATTCAAGCTTAAGTGAGAATAACTATTTACGTTTAATTGAATGGGACATAAATCTATACGACTTAGAAATCATGAAGAGCAGAAAGCACATTAGCATGACTTAAATAATTCAGAAATAGAAACATTGTTCTTAAATATATCATTTGCTACCCATTTTTTAATTGAAAATGATGGGAAAGCAGAGCAAAGTATACGGAGCTTAATCTTGGTATCGGCTCAATCCTGATTCGTTTGAGCAGTATTTAAAAGTTGATTGTCATATCAAAGGGATTAGTTTTAAATGCGACTCACGGATGGATAGGCACTAGAAACAGGGAGCGAATATTTGTACGTGTATTCCTTGCCAGGTTCCAGGGGACAAGCCGGAGTTACAAAGTGACAAATATCGGAATCTTGTATGTGAAATGGCACCGGAATACCGGCCACAATGCCGTGTACTGAAGCTTTTCCACCGGAAATTCTTTTTTCTGTGTGAATGAATGTCACAAACGGTGAGTGAATATCAAAAATCAGAACAGCGAATGGTTTTTGTCGAGACATTAAACAACTTATAAAGAATTATGAAGTCTGAGATATAAATGATTCGCTGCTAATGAAGCATTGCAGGGCAATAATTTGCATCACCAATCCAAGCAAAATGGCTCACGCAAACCACGAATTGGATGATTGTTAAGATATTTCGAAAATTTCAAAAATAATTGAGTGTCACGAATCTCTCATTTGTGGCTGCTTTGCTTCTAATATGAAACTACAGAAAACTGAGACGGATTCCCTCCAACCAAACAGTGTAATTCTCAAATGCCGTGTGTGAGCGAGATGGAGAATGCGCACATTCATTGATCATTGAATTTTATAAATTGCAATGTCATATCTTACCGCTATTGATGTCACATGACGCAAACTATGCCATTTTAACCTTTTCTTCGAATGATATAGGTTGAGATAATCAGTGCCGAGTGTTAACCATTAGTATTCGTGATTCGGGAAATAACAAGGTCGCAATCTCTATGACGAACTTAATATTTTCTGTATGTATAAAATTCTAAAAATCAAGGAGCTTCTCAAATAGGCTTAACGGGCACATCTAGGCGAAAAAATTCCCACCGAACACCTGTTCAAATTTTACTTCTCCGTAATTTAGCATTGGGATCGAGATCCTGATATAATGAAAACTCACTGGGAACAAATTTCACGTCAATTTCTGTTGTGCTTCCTTTGCGAAGAATGCATGGTTTCTCGTTGCACGGAATAACATCAATTGATTCAAGAATACCATCTACGGAACCTGAGTAAAAGGACAAATAAAATTTGGAAATTAGGTCGACACTGCCAGAATCTCTTTTTCACTAAATCGGCTTAGTTAATATAAACCTAGTCATATAACATAACAACGAGTGACTGAGTCAAGTTTAACCGGACATATCACATGAGGTAATTATTCAAGGATTTTACTATTTATGGTTGAAAAGCGTATGGATCAAATCACTAAAGGATTACGTTATGAATAAAAATTTAATAAAACACGCATTGTAATGTGAATTGATGCGACCAATCAATCCTCAATAAAGCATTTACCGTAAGCATGTAAATTCATTATAATATCAGGTTTTCTACGTAAAATTATTAGATATAAACAGAATAAAAGAAACAGCAGTACGTACCACAGTCCTTGAAAGAGGAACCACCTGTGTACATCGAATGAATAAAAGGTAGAGTCAGAGCAACTATGCAAATGAGCTTGTACATTTTGATTATGGCACTCGCTTTCTCTCAATCAGCAGAATGTAATCAAAGCGCAGATGTTAGAACGTTATATAGACTTCAGTTTTCCTCATGACTTGACTAAAGTCCAATGGTTGCATACGGATCGCGTGAGAATATCACGCCACTGGCAAATGCATGCATTGTCCCCAAGTTTGGTCTGAGAATATTAAAGTTCATTTTTTTTATTTCATTCAACATGTGATCACGTGATACGTTGACATTGTAGTATCCTCCTTGTTGTAATGAGAACAGTAAAAAAACGTCCAATTTTGTCCAATGTTTTTTGTGGCGCACACATCCCCATCACTTGCGAACACCACAATATGTTGATCATTTAAACGCGCCTCGAGCGCTTGGACTGGAATCACGCCGTGATTCTGAATTTGAATATAGTGGTTCTCCGTAAGAACCCGAATCAACAATGGCATACAGGCATAAATTCGTTTAATTTTGTCTTACATATGGCAATGCTCCTTAAATGTCACTGCTGCTACAATCTCAACCCAAATAAAAATTAATTTTACGTTGTCAATGAAACGTGAACGTCGTAAACAAATATTCTCTGATTTGGGTATTACTTGCCAAAACGAATGAATTCCCATTTTTATGGTCTTCCGTTAGCGAGGTATCAAATTACTCGAAATAGCTATATAATTTAGGTTACACGTGGAACACTTTATCCAGCAACACACTGCTGTATGAAATCAAGATTGCGTATTTTTTAATTGTAGGTTTGTCTAAGAGATGAATTGCGACTGAATGAGTGTTTTTCTTACAAATTTTCTACGGATTGACTCTTATCTATTTCATCATTTTTAAAAATAGCAGACGTAAATGCAATAAATTAAGGTGATATAAGTTTGATCACGCCAAAGTAACGCTGCTTACAAAATAAAGCGTTGTGTACGAATTACATTTTATGGTTCCCCAATTTGTAAGTTTGTGGTTTATTTGGAACGCTTTAATTCGTTTTGTCAAAAGTTGAAGTTAAATATAAATTTCTACAGAGGTAAATGCCAGAATCATGTAAGTAATTTCTTCAAAATTTTATTCAACATGATTCATGTTTGTTTCTTGGCCTCATTCGGCACATGTTGATCATTGATATATATCGCAACCGCAAAACGACTTCATGTTCCACAGGGTTTCAAATGACCGACCCGTCCGATTAGACAGAAACAATCACCCCTGCAGTGATTACAGCGATAAGCATTACTTGGGTGAATGGCGGTAGTGTCACGCTGAAGGCGTGATCTAAGTTCAGCAGCCGAGTGCTCTTCCCCGAAGTGAAGATAACGCTTCACATAGTTTCTCAAGGTGAGTGATCAACAGCAAGTTCTTCCAAACACGTGAGTCGATGTCAAAAGCTTTAATATCTTTTTCAAAAACGTCTTTGTACCGCAAGTGCAGACTATCCGAAGGTCGACATTTTATTTTCAACTCTCCATAGTGTAGTTCGCTGGGGATCAGGTCATTTTACGTCTGTACTCCTGACCTATTGTGAAGGTGCTAAGTGCTATATCAAAAGCTTTTGACTGATGCGCAAAACACAAAAATATGAAAATACCGACGACGAATATTGCGAACAGGTATCAATTCGGGTTTCGGATTGATTGCATACGAATGATTCAAGTGACAACATAGTTTGAAGTATGAGAAGATGGACAACGTCAGCCGCAATCGAACGACATGCGATCTGTTAATGTCAGTCAAACGAACCCTGCGTGGCGTGGACTTGAATTGTACCGTTTGACAAATCGATTGGTAGATCAGATCGAACTGAAAACCGGGACAGACTCGATTCTGGATCAGTGTTGTGGTTGTTTGATTTGCCTATATTAGATAGGCGTGTGTTTTGTTATTCGTCTTGTGCGTAATAAGCGTATTGGACCAATTGGCATTTCTCTTGTGTTGTGGCATTCCTAGGTGAACCCCGATTAGCCTTGGACAGGTTGACAATTGGGATGAATCGAGACTCAATCGATGTGCTGGAGGTAAATTGGTTAATTTTGGACTGTTGAAAAAGAAATGCTATGATAAGTGGCCAGCTGTTATTTCCGGCTTTCGCCCTCACCCGTTACTTTAGCTAGCGTAAGCGACGCAGTCGTAGTAAGATGAACATGCACTGTAGAGCAGTATTTGTTACATTTTCATCCAAACTATGTTAACGATGTGATGGAAAGCACCCAGCTTCCGTTAGTGTCTTGTATTGATGGTCAATGATTCGCTAACCTGTAGTAGAGCATTTATTAAGCACGAACTATATTCTATTAATGTTATCTTCATTGTTAGTCTGCAAATGCTTAGTGTTCGAACGGGACAACATTGCAGTTGCTCTGTAGGTCATCTTATCACCTTCGGTGTCCTGCTAGAGATTATCCGTAATATTTGTAGCAAGATATTTGTGATATGTGGTTGTGGTTAACGGTCGCAGAAGTGATTAATTGAGGCGATAAAGTCCATTGACAATGGAATTTCGCCTTTTTCATGCCGATTGACAACCCGATGTCTTTACATGCAAGCAGAAAGCAGCTCATCAGTGAGTAGAGCTGCCATTTGAAGTGAGCAATGATGGCTGTATCTTTGGCAAACAAAAGATCACAGTTTAAAATTCCCCGTAACAGATTAAAAAGCTCGTCATCACAGCTTGTGCTTGGGTAAATATACTCCGCTCTTATTCTAGTAGCGTGAATATACGGTATAGCAAAATCACATGCTAGTATGAAGCTTTTGAAATTCAACCGTTAAGGTTGACTGACACAATCATGCCAGTCAAAAAGATAATCAGCTTAAGCAGAGTTTGAGGGAAGCCTACAAGAGCAAGCATTTAAAAAAAGACTCATCCTATTGGCGTAGTTGAATGACTCAGGTATATCAATAAAAAGATCGCACAATGGCCTGCGCAGTTCCCAAGGCATTTTTTGAACTTAACTCAGGGAAAAAATCGTATCTATTATCAATGTTTCATTAGAATAGAGAAAACTGATTCACCTGAATCTACAAAATACGCCCGAACCTCTTGTATAACCTGTCCTCCGAATCGGCAATACTGACGTTTAAGATAAATTTCGAGCAGGATTTCATACTTAAAATCTGGGAAAATGCTTTGACTAGTCTGATCTACAATTGTGGTGATGTGACATATTCTTTATACTATCGTCCGACAGATTTGATACTAGTGCCATCATAAGTAATGGAGTCAATCACGACTGACACACTGTGAAATCAATTTGAGAACAAAATCTTATTAGCTGAAGAAAAATACATGGTTTCAGAAAAACGATCTTGCCTCACAAACTATAGTACTTTCGGCAGTGCTTGTTTTCGTAGATAATGTGAAGATTTGCCATAAGGTAAACTTCATTGTCCACATGCAGAATCTGCAACAAGATCTTGACATGATTCATGCAGGGTCCCAAGATAAAGAACTGCCGCTGAATACCACAAGATGCAGCTTATTATTCTCTTAACAGCAAGTTGAACTACAAATATTATTTGAGTTGAACTAGTATAAAACCAGATTTTGGCGTGATTATTCAGCCTGATTCGGTAGACTTAATGCAATGTCAATTTACTGCCAGCAGAGATGGAAGCAACTTGGGCCTCCTTAAAAGAGACATAGATTTGTTTGAAACCAGTATAATCTGTAAGTTTATTTCCAGCTAGATCAATCCTCAAATTGAATATGCTATACCAGCATGGCATGGTTGGATAAAGATATTTAGCTATTGGAAACTCCACAACACAGAGCGACAAAGCTCGTCCGTGGACTTTCTAATTATCCCAAAGAAGCACGCCTCGTAAGAATAAAACTGAACTCAGCCCATAATAGACAACGACATGCAACACTTTTATTCATTTGAAAAGAGCCTAATTAAATGAACTATACTCACAGACGGTTGTTGCATCTTTCATAAATTACACATCTGAGTAGTCACCAGTTTAACCTATATCAACAGTATACCAGGTTGAACTGCTGCAAATACCCAGTTTCTGCATGCAGCGTGCAATTATGGAACATTTTACCTATTCACGTGCTACAATCTGAAACCATTGATGCTTTCAAAATATCATTAGATGCCCAAATCGAAAACTATGTTTGTACATTTTATAAAAATCTTTAACAATACTTTAATAATATATTGTGATGCTCAAATTCTCAGCCCTTACAAACCACTACTGGATTCAGGCTGTTTGCCGTCATCAGGAGACAGTAAAATCAAGTTCAGTGAGCATTGTTGTTAGTCTTGTAAAGCATAGCTTTTTTACCCGCATATCATCCATGAATAAAACTATGAATATAAACACAAGCAAAATAAACACTAATATCTGGTTTCTTTATCCGCGTCTATAAAACTTCAGAAAACATTTTGCCGATGAATTCAGGAAGGGCGATTACTAGGTTATTGCTGTAGTGGGCTCTTTCACCCTTTTTAATAAATTACGTGATGTTAGTGATAGCTGACAAAGTTTGCTATCTGAAGCGCTCCATTTTAGTCGCTCTTAAAGCACATGCTAATGTATGTAATGCGATATTTTGCGATTTCTTATTTGCAGTCATTGTTCTCAACTAATCGGAAATTCATTTAAAATTAAACTGTTTTTTGGTCAGCAGTTTCGTATATTAGGCCAAAGTAATGTGACCGTGATGGCAGATGTGTGGGTTTAAGGCGCGTGCCTACTGAAGTTCTAACGGTATGTCATTGTCATCTGAACCACTGATGTATGATATCAGGCTAAATTTGACATTTTACTCTATCATTAGTCAACAGCTGAAGAACTTTCTCTTGACCGCTCGCATTGAAAGTACTGTATTGAGCACAAGCTTCAACTTCGAAATCAGCAGATGTTTTATCTACCCGATGAAGCTATATCAGGTATACACCATGCAAATACCAACGATCGACGAACTGCAAAGTGATTTAGAATCTCTCCACGAAGGAATAAGCTACCAGTTAATTTCCAAAAATAAATGGTGCTGCAAAGTGATATGTCATTCCAGTATCAATATCACTTTTAGCAGACGATTTTCAGCTGGACGTGAAGGGATCTTGGAATCTGAGTATGCGGCAGCCTACAGAACAGCGTTCAATGTGAGGTCATCTACAAACGTGCTTCCAAACCTCTGGTTATGCTGCGACGGATTTTCAAAAAACCTCTTCGCCTCGAATGTTTCCCACCATCTTGAAAGCCTAATTAATTCCAACCGTGGAACATGCATCGCAACATTGAACTTCCTGGTTAAAAACGATATACAATTGCTTGCCAAAATATATCATCCTGCAACGAAACTCGTAACTGGTTTTCGTAAACTAACGTACTGAGATTCCCCACCTCCTTCAAAGGAAGCTTCAGAGTGATGTGATTTTTATATACAAATATTAAATACCCCACACCATCCATTAAAACATTTATTCCAACTCCGCGAGTCAAAACATATACTCAGCCAAACAGCGGCAGTACAAATTCTCCATTCCCGTATTAGCTGTTACCGATATTTTTTCTGTAAATTTCTGTTTCCTTTGGAAGGCACTCACTTAATCTATTGTCACCGCTCCCAGCGTCGAAACTTTCATTCGAAATTCGGACACGAATTTGTTGCATAACGAGTTGACGACAACTGCGTGTTGATTCATGGTCAGTAATCAACTCGACTATACGTGAAATTACATAATTATTTGGTATTCCATTTTCATGAACGAATATTTACTATGCTATGGTAATCATAAAGCTATATGCTTTCAGTGACCATAAATTCTTGAATCTTGAAAATCAAAAATTGAAATTAGGACAATATTCGATTTCCAAAGTGTCATTTGGTAGGTAACTACACCAGATAGCAGTTTCTATTAAATGATCGTTAATGGGGTAAAACATCTTTTTATATAATGTATTTCACTGGTTGCTACTTTAATATGCCAATGTGCATGCAAAAATATTCTGGATTCAACGGAACCATTCCAAATCGCTTAAATAAATTTTGAATCATCCATTATAAAATGCTTGGCTGCATAATGTTACGAAATATTAATATTTAATATTGATATTCTTACATTATATTATGGGAACTAATATTCGAATTATCAAATGAGATAAAGTTTTGAATTAAAGAACTCTGACTATGGTACAATTAAAACGCATTGATGAATAAATTTCTTAAAATCTATATTATTTACAGAAGCTAATAAATAAAACGAGATCCAGCGCTAGAGAATACCACTTAGGTTTATCATCCCGAATGATTACTTATCTCTATGTTAGTAGTGAAGAAGTTCTGAATAATTTTCTGATATGATTGAATTTTGTTATCCGGTCACGTGACCAATCAACATTAAAATTTTACGGGAAATACGGTGCAATTCAATGTGAGGGATATGCATTCTCCAGAGTCTTTGGAATTTTATTTCATCTAGCACTTGCAATCGTTGAGCCTAACAGAACTGCTCGTATTTCATTATATATATTTGTTGATGGATATATGTTCTTCGTTTCGTTGTTAATAAACATGTTTGACTAATTAACGTTCTCTAATGTTGAGGATTATGCGGGTGAACGCGATTATCTTTGATCACAAGGCGGATTCCGGACTCAATCGATAAGTGGGGTTTGAACGTGGAATAAAGTTGGTTAACATGCATACCTTTTGTTTACGATTATTCCACTGTTTCGAGGCTTACTGAACCTGATCTTGCTATATCCACCTGATGAAGCCAACCATCCAGAAACTGGTAGTGGCGTTCAAGGGATGGGGAAGTGAGCACAAAAATATACAGTTGATTCATGTTAGATCTAGGAGAAGATATGCTGCCTCCATTGATTCAACACATTTTATGCTTGGGGATGGTATAAGATGGATGTTAAGCGCATTTTTGAAATGTGCAATCGAGTTTTAATTTGATCGAATTTGGAGCGTGGCACTTACTGATACGAATTTGCAGGAAACACTTAATATTTTCAAATGTGTAATTTGTCACGCATATAATATTAAATGCCCATTTAATATTGCGAAAAATTCCCAATATTAATCATGTTTTATTTCAGTTGTACAGGAATTAAAGCACAAGTGATATCCTCTTTTTCATCTTGCAATTCCCATTTGACATTCAATCTCCACTGTGAAACATAGAAAAGAAGAAATGTTAGTTACAATGAATTTACGGAGCAGTGTACATTACACTGTTTTAAGAGATAGCAATAGGTTCATTCTACCTCTCAGAATTCCTATTTATAGAATGATTAGCAATGAAAGTGATGCGATTGTGTTGCATCAAATCTACGATTTCACATATGGCGAGATATTCCATGGTAGTTAAAACGTTACACATTGCTTTTAAGAAGACTATTTGTCTGTAGTTTTGCGTTATCATGGTAACAAATTGTCTTTTAATCGGATGCGGCTCCAAAGTATATCAAGCTTAATTGAGAATAACTATTTACGTTTAATTGAATGTGACGTAAATCTGTACGTTTTAGAAATAATGAAGAGCAGAATGTACACTAGCATGACCTCAATAATTCAGAAATAGAAACATTGTTCCTCAATATATCATTTGCTTTCATGTAACACCCTTTCTGCCGCCCATTAGACACACACATACTTGTACTACCCATGTTTTAATTGAAGGTGATGGGAAAGCAGAACAAAATAATCCGGAGCTTAATCTTAGTATCGACTGAAACCTGATTCGTTTGAGCAGTTTGTAAGAGTTGACTGTCATATCACAGGGATTAGATTTAAATGCGACTCACAGATGGATAGGCACTAGAAACAGGGAGCGAATATTTGTACGTGTATTCCTTGCCGGGTTCCAGGGGACACGCCGGTGTTACAAAGTGACAAATATCGGAATCTTGAATGTGAAATGGCACCGGAATACCGGCCACAATGCCGTGTACTGAAGCTTTTCCACCGGAAATTCTTTTTTCTGGATGAATGAATGTCACAAACGGTGAATGAATATTGAAAATCAGATAACGAATGGATTCTATTCAGACCTTAAACAACTTATAACGAATTATGAAGTCTGAGATATAATTGAGTCGTTGCTAATGAAGCATTGCAGGGCAATAATTTGCATCACCAATCCCAGTAAAATGGCACACGCAAACTAATAATTGGATGATTGTTAGGATATTTTGAAAATTTCAAAGATAATCGAGTGTCACGAATCTCTCATTTGTGGCTGCTTTGCTCCTAATATGAAACTACAGAAAACTGAGACGGATTCCCTCCAACCAAACAGTGTAATTCTCAAATGCCGTGTGTGAGCGTGAAGGAGAATGCGCACATTCATTGATCATAGAATTTTATAAATTGCAATGTCATATCTTACCGTAATCGATGGCACATCGCGCAAACTATGCCAATTTTAACCTTGTCTTTGAATGATATAGGTAGAGATAATCAGTGCCTAGAGTTAACCAATAGTTTTCGTGATTCGGAGAATAACGAGCTCATGATCTCTATGACGAACTTAATATTTTCTGTGTGTATAAAATTCGAAAAATCTAGGAGACTCTCAAATAGGCTTAACGAGCACATGTAAGCGAAAAAATTCCCAGCAAACAGCTGTTCAAAATCGCTTGTCGGAAAATAGCATCGGGACCGAGATCATGAAAACTCACTGGGAACAAATTTCACGTCAATTTCTGTTGTGCTTCCTTTGTGAAGAACGCATGGTTTCTCGTCGCACGGAATAACATCAATTGATTCAAGAATACCATCTACGGAACCTGAGTAAAAGGACAAATAAAATTTGGAAATTGTGTCAACATTGCCAAAAGCAAATATTTCACTAAATCGGTTTAGTTAATATGAACCCAGTCATTTGAAAAAGCAACGAATGACTGCTTTAAGTTTAAACGGCCATATCAAAAGAGGTAATTATTCAAGGATTTTACTATTTATGGTTGTAAAGCGTATGGCTCACATCGCCAAAGGATTACGTTATGAATTAAAATTGAATAAAACTCGCATTATAATGTGAATTGAAGCAACCAATCACTCTGCAATGCCACCATCTACCGTAAGCATGTAAATTCAGAATAATATCAGGTTTTCTACGTAAAATTATAAGTTATAGTCAGAATAATAGAAACAGCAGTACGTACCACAGTCCTTGAATGAGGAACCGCCTGTGTACATCGAATGAATGAAAGGTAGACTCAGAGCAACCAAGCAAATGAGTTTGTACATTCTAATTATGGCACTCGTTTTTCTCTCTCGTCTGAATGACAGGAAAGCGCAGATAGTATATATTTATATAAGCTCTTTGTCATCATATCTCAACCAAAGTTCAAAGTTTATAGATGATGGCGTGAGAAAATCACGCCACTGTCCATTGCCGCAATTAACTTAACGCGCATAAAATGACCAAAGTTCGAAGTCGTTAATTCATTCAACTGATCATCACGTGATATACAGTCAAGTTATTGCCCACCGTGCAAGAATGAATGTCGAAAAAACCTGAAAACACGAGGAAATTCGTTCCTTTTATGTTAATGTTTAATAAATTCTAATGCTTTTATAACATATTCTGAATAATGATCGAATTAAAGCGTGCGAACAAATAGATCTGATATTTTGAATTTTTGTATCTTAAACTCTATACAACAGAGCTTCACTAAAACCAGATTCTGTAGGTTTCCGTTGATTGCAAAATTTTTCACGTTTCAATAATTTGAACCATAAATGAATAGGAAATTGAAGTTGGGGTTGAATACATCGGTCTTGGTTTGTTAGCAAATAACTGAGGAAAATCAGTTGGAACAGATAATATTGAACGTTGATTTTCCATTACTATACGGAACTCGACAATGTATTGGATTTACGCGAAGAGCTATTTTATATATATATATATAATAGCTATTTGCTACTTGCAAAAGTCTTCACGATCGAGTTAAACAAACAAACTCACTCGAATCGGCTTAAGAAAACTGGGAATCGATATAAAGCTGCATATGCGGAATCGCACTTTCCACTTACGGTCGGAAGAAAGCTAGAACGAGCTACTGGTTTGAAGCAAAATCTTCTGAGATGACTGCTGTTTTGGCCGAGAAAAGGTCTGAATTCTATTTAATATAATAATAATATAATATAGTATAATATTTAACATAATATTCTATTTAATACTATGTTCAAATATATACCAACAGATGAAAACTTACTACTTCTAAGAGTAGCTAGAAATAAGTTCCAACAGACTGCATAACCATGTGCAAATGACTACTGAACTGAAATTAGCCTCAGTATCCAAAATGCTGCGGATACTGGAAATTTTCACTGTATATATGATGGGATCAAGAGAGCCATTGGCCCAAAAAACTTAAAACGGCTCCCATTAAGTCTGTATCTGGTAACCCGATTGTCAAAAAAATTCAGCAGATGTAAGATGGGTACAGAACTTCTCCTCTCTCTACTCTAGGGACAGTACGGTTTTGCGGCATGCGCTTGAAAATGTTGAGCGGTTGCAAACCATTGAACATCAAGATACTCCCCCTACTCTTGATGAGCTCGATAGGGCAATCGACCGCTTAGCGAATGGGAAGGCCCCTGGTGACGACAGGATTCTACCTGAGCTCATCAAATTTTCTAGAACAGCATTATTTCAGCCTCTTCAGCATTCGCTCCTTCACTAGTGTCAGAAGGAGTGTGTCCCACGAAGATCATCACCCTAACTGAAGAAGAAGATTTCGATAAAGGCGACGACAATAATTACAGAGGAATCTACATTCTGAATGTTGTAGCACATTGTTTGCTAAAGTCTTATAGATCCGGCTACAAGTTTTAGCTGATACAATTTACTCCGAATTTCAAAGTGACTTCCGCAAGGGGAGATCAACTGTTGACATGATCTTCTCCCTGAGACAACTTCAAGAAAAGTGTCGGGATCAGCGTACGCTGCTTTTATTGATTTAACGAAGCCATTCGACTAAGTCAGCAGAGAGAATCTTTTCAAAATGCTTCATGTTATAGGCCCCCCAAGACTGCTCAAACTCGTAAGTTCATGAAGCACACTTTTAGGAGGAGAACAGAAGGCATTTATTTAAGCACGCGAAATGATGGCAAGCTTTTCAACCTGAACCGGTTGAGAGCACAAACGAAGGCACGGGATGCGCTAATCCGTGACCTTCTGTTTGCCGACGATGCAGCCGTTATTGCTCACTCCCAAGAACACCTCCAATCTCCAATGGACTGTTTTTCGTCAGCATGCAAATATTCTGGTCTAGGATTCAGCATGAACGGAACAAAGTCCCAGGTAAATGGATTGTACCGCCTCCAATCATCACTGTTTGTAACTGTCAGCTTGAACCCGCGCATCTTTTCTCATATCTTGTTTCAAAACATTGCGTATAACCTCTCGCTAGAAACGGAGATTGATAAGCGGATTGGTAGAGCAGCTGTCGTTTTGTCCCGATTGAACTCACTGGTTTGGGGTAACCACTTTAAAGACAAACATAATGGTATAAAGCGCGTGCGTGATAGATGCGTTACTGTACGGCAGTGAAACCTGGACCACTCACGCAAGATAGGAACGAAAGCTGAATGCTTTCCATCTATGAAGCATCCGTCGTATCTTGAACATATCTTGGATGGACAATGTGACTTATGCTAAAATGCTTTCAAAAGCTGGTCTACCGAGCATGTTCAACCTACTACGACAGCACCACATGCGGTGGCTTGGCCACATCTACAGAATGGAAAATGGTCGTATTCCGAAAGATCTATGTATGGTGAGTTGCAATCAGGAAGTCGACCATTGGACTGACCGCACTTGCGGTACAAAGACATTTGCAAAAGAGATATAATAGCTCTTGGCATTGACCCCGCAAGTTGAGAACAACTTACTCTTCACCGCTCACATTGGAGGCCTTGTGTAAAACGTCGTTTGCAACCTGGGGAGAAGCAGATACTGCTCTTGGCTGCTGAACGCAGCGTGCAACTGACACCGATCGACCGAGTAGAGCTTCATGCTGCGAGCGCTGTGTGAGAGATTATTCCTCCGGTTTAGTCATTCGAAAAGCTGTGTAACATGGAAAAATCATGCGATTGTGATGTATATCCATGGTCGAAATCAACAGATGGAGGCCAAAAACAAACACATCTATGAAAAAGTCTGTATTTCAGACTCCTTATTTGGTTGCTCTGTTACAGTTTGAATGTAGGGTATCTTCCACAGCTTATTCTGAACTAATATTTTGCTGACCACCCCGGGCCGCATTTGAAGCACATTGATCGTGAAATAATTATTGCCAGTGTATATCTCTATGTTTATCAAAAACGTGAGACTAATTTGACTCACACATGATATGAAATGAATGAAACTTGATTTTTTTTGTTAGTTTACTGCACTCCAAATCGACAAATCGAGCATATCATTTTCTGTATATGGAGCCATATTGAAATGTCACGTATCTGTAGTACAGTTATAATGGCGTACAAGTTTACCGAATTTTGTGGCACTACATATATAGCCTTATCCAAATAGATTCGACCATCTTTCCAATCGATGAATTATTTAGAGGGTTTCATTTTAGACGAGTCCGAGGTTCTGTTAGACTTGGTCCGCCTATCGTGTCAAAATCTCAAACTGTTTGACCCTAAATCCTATTGCATACACTACAATGAGGCACTTGATGAGTAAAATGAAATTAAGATAAATACGGATGTGAGTATTACGAATGAAGCATGTTGTTTTATCAGCTAAAACTTGTAGCCGGATCTGTAGGACTTTAGCAAACAATATGCTACAACATTCAGAATGTAGATTCCTCTGTAATTATTGCAGTCGCCTTTATCGCAATCTTCTTCTTAAATAGGGTGATGTCATTCATTGTCTAGCATCTCCTTTGGGACACACTCCTCCTGCCACTAGTGAAGGAGCGAATGGTGAAGAGGCTGAAATAATGATGTTCTAGAAAATTTGATGAGCTCAGGTAGAATCCTTCGCTAAGCGGTCGATTGCCCTATCGAGCTCATCAAGAGTAGGGGGAGTATCTTGATGTTCAATGGTTTGCAACCGCTCAACATTTTCAAGCGCATGCGACAAAACCGTACTGTCCTTAGAGTAGAGAGAGGAGAATTTCTTTACCCATCTTACATCTGCTGAATTTTTTCGACAATCGGGTTACCAGATACAGACTTAATGGGAGCCGTTTTAAGTTTTTTGGGCCAATGGCTCTCTTGATCCCATCATATATACAGTGAAAATTTTCAGTATCCGCAGCATTTTGGATACTGAGGCTAATTTCAGTTCAGTAGTCATTTGCACATGGTTATGCAGTCTGTTGGAACTTATTTCTAGCTACTCTTAGAAGTAGTAAGTTTTCATCTGTTGGTATATATTTGAACGTAGTATTAAATAGAATATTATGTTAAATATTATACTATATTATATTATTATTATATTAAATAGAATTCAGACCTTTTCTCGGCCAAAACAGCAGTCATCTCAGAAGATTTTGCTTCAAACCAGTAGCTCGTTCTAGCTTTCTTCCGACCGTAAGTGGAAAGTGCGATTCCGCATATGCAGCTTTATATCGATTCCCAGTTTTCTTAAGCCGATTCGAGTGAGTTTGTTTGTTTAACTCGATCGTGAAGACTTTTGCAAGTAGCAAATAGCTATTATATATATATATATAAAATAGCTCTTCGCGTAAATCCAATACATTGTCGAGTTCCGTATAGTAATGGAAAATCAACGTTCAATATTATCTGTTCCAACTGATTTTCCTCAGTTATTTGCTAACAAACCAAGACCGATGTATTCAACCCCAACTTCAATTTCCTATTCATTTATGGTTCAAATTATTGAAACGTGAAAAATTTTGCAATCAACGGAAACCTACAGAATCTGGTTTTAGTGAAGCTCTGTTGTATAGAGTTTAAGATACAAAAATTCAAAATATCAGATCTATTTGTTCGCACGCTTTAATTCGATCATTATTCAGAATATGTTATAAAAGCATTAGAATTTATTAAACATTAACATAAAAGGAACGAATTTCCTCGTGTTTTCAGGTTTTTTCGACATTCATTCTTGCACGGTGGGCAATAACTTGACTGTATATCACGTGATGATCAGTTGAATGAATTAACGACTTCGAACTTTGGTCATTTTATGCGCGTTAAGGTCCATTGCGGCAATGGACAGTGGTGTGATTTTCTCACGCCATCATCTATAAACTTTGAACTTTGGTTGAGATATGATGACAAATAGCTTATATAAATATATACTATCTGCGCTTTCCTGTCATTCAGACGAGAGAGAAAAACGAGTGCCATAATTAGAATGTACAAACTCATTTGCTTGGTTGCTCTGAGTCTACCTTTCATTCATTCGATGTACACAGGCGGTTCCTCATTCAAGGACTGTGGTACGTACTGCTGTTTCTATTATTCTGACTATAACTAATAATTTTACGTAGAAAACCTGATATTATTCTGAATTTACATGCTTACGGTAGATGGTGGCATTGCAGAGTGATTGGTTGCTTCAATTCACATTATAATGCGAGTTTTATAAGACACTGCTTTTATTGTATTATTATGTTAATTTTTTATTCGTAACGTAATCCTTTGGTGATGTGAGCCATACGCTTTTTAACCATAAATCCTGCAATCCTTGAATAATGACCTCATGTGATATGTCCGGTTAAAATTAACTCAGTCACTCGTTGCTTTGTCATATGACTAGGTTTATATTAACTAATACGATTGACTGAAAAAGCGCTTCTGGTAGTGTTGACTGAATTTCAAAATTTTATTTGTACTTTTTACTCAGGTTCCGTAGATGGTATTCTTGAATCAATTGATGTTATTCCGTGCGACGAGAAACCATGCGTTCTTCACAAAGGAAGCACAACAGAAATTGACGTGAAATTTGTTCCCAGTGAGTTTTCATGATCTCAGTCCCGATGCTAAATTACGGAGAAGTAAATTTTGAACAGGTGTTTGGTGGAAAATGTTTCGCCTACATGTGCCCGTTCGGCCTATTTGAGAGCCTCCGATATTTTTAGAAATTTATACACAGAAAATGTTAAGTTCCTCAGAGAGTTCGCGACCTAGTTATTCCCCGAATCACAAATACTAATGGTTAACACCAGGCACTGAATATCTCTACATTTATCATTCGAAGACTTTGTTAAAATGGCATAGTATGCGCAATGTACCATCAATTGCGGTAAGATATGACATTGCCATTTTTAACATTCTATGATCAACGAATGTGCTCATTCTCCATCACTCTCACTCATACAATGAATTCGAGAGTTACACTCTTTAGTTGGAGGCATCCATACCAGTTTTCTGTAGTTTCATAATAGAAGCAAAGCAGCCAGAAATGAGCGATTCTTGACACTCGATTATCTTTGAAATTTTCAAAATATCCTAACAATCATCCAATTATTGGTTTGCGTGTGCCATTTTACGGGGATTGGTGATGCAAATTATTGCCCTGCAATGCTTCATTAGCAACGACTCAATTATATCTCAGACTTCATAATTCGTTATAAGTTGTTTAAGGTCTGAATAGAATCCATTCGTTATCTGATTTTCAATATTCATTCACCGTTTGTGACATTCATTCATCCAGAAAAAAGAATTTCCGGTGGAAAAGCTTCAGTACACGGCATTGTGGCCGGTATTCCGGTGCCATTTCACATTCAAGATTCCGATATTTGTCACTTTGTAACACCGGCGTGTCCCCTGGAACCTGGCACGGAATATACCTACAAATATTCGCTCCCTGTGTCTAGTGCCTATCCATCTGTGAGTCGCATTTAAAACTAATCCCTTTGATATGACAGTCAACTCTTACATACTGCTCAAACGAATCAGGTTTCAGTCGATACTAAGATTAAGCTCCGGATTGTTTTGTTCTGCTTTCCCATCACCTTCAATTAAAACATGGGTAGCACAAGTTTGTGTGTGTCTAATGGGCGGCAGAAAGGAAGGTTCACCAAAGCAAATGATATATATAGGAACAATGTTTCTTTTTCTGAATTAATAAGGTCCCGCTAGTGTACATTCTGCTCTTCATGATTTCTTATACCTATAGATTTAAGTAACATTCAATTAAACGTATATATTTATTCTCAATTAAGCTTGATATCCTTTGGATCCACATCCGAATAAAAGACAATTTGTTCCCAAGATAACGCTAAACTACAGACAAACAAATAGTCTACTTGAAAGCAATATGTAACGTTTTAACTACCATGGAATATCTCGACAAATGTGAAATTGTAGATTTGATGCAACACAATCACATCACTTTCATTCCTAATCATTGTATAAATAGGAATTCTGAGAGGTAGAATGAACCTATTGCTATTTCTTAATGCTCCGCAAATTTATTCTAACTAACATTTCTTCTTTTCTATGTTTTACAGTGGAGATTGAATGTCAAATGGGAATTGCAAGATGAAAAAGAAGATATCACTTGTGCTCTAATTCCTGTACAACTGAAATAAAACATGATTAATATTGGGAATTTTTCTGAATACATAATGGGCTTTTAAAATTATATACATGACAAATAGCACATTTGAGAATTTTAAGTGATTCCTGCAAAATCGAATCAGTAAGTGCTATGCTCCAAATTTGATGGAATTAAAACTTGAGTGCACGTTAGGAAATTTGCTTTACATCCATTTTCTACCATACCCAAGCGTAGAATGTGTTGAGTCAACGGAGGTCGCATATCTTTTCCCAGCTGCAATTACGTTGTCTGTACTAGATCTAACGAGAACGAACTCTATATTTCGGGTGCACACTTCCCCATCCCTTGAACACCACTACAGGATTCTGGACTTTTGCCCTCATCAGGTGTATACAGTAAGATCAGGTACAGTGAGACTTCAAACAGTGTAGTAGTAGTTAACAAAATGTGTACATGTTAACCACCTATTCCGCGTTCGAACACCACTTATCGATTGAGTCCGGAATCCACCTTGAGCTCAACCTTTCATACGATAATCAATTTCACCCGCTAAACCCACAACATAAGGTAACGTTACTTAGTCAAACATGTTTATTAAGAACGAAACGAAGAACATAGAATCAAGAATCAAGAATCAAGATTTTATGGTGAAAAAAGCAATTGCTTTACACGTACCATTGGATGACAACTATTACAAAAAATAAAATGTAATCAAAAACACAGTGTTGTATGTTTGTCTGGATTCATATTGATTCAATACCCACGGCCGATTATGGGGTGTTTTTGGATATATGCATCTAGTTTTGCTTTTAAAACATCAAATGTTGTTGCATTCACGACGTCTTGCGGTAGTGCATTCCATAGAAAGCAGATACGCACAGAGAAGAAATGGCGCCGACAGTCAAGACTTGAGTGCGGTATTGCGAGGCAACTTGAGTGACTACGTGTATTCCGAGGGGAGATTATTTTTATTAGATCTCGGAGCGGGTAGTTTTCGATTCGCAGTATTTTGTAAGCTAGAATAACGTCGCTCCTTATTCGCCTCTGTGTAAAATCAGGCAAACCTAGTATGGCCATTCGCTCTTGATATGGGACGTGCTGCATCGCATCAACTAGCTTTGTTGCTCGGTGGTAAATTCTATCCAAGAGGTCGATGTCTTTGCGCAGCCACGGTGCCCACTCTGGGATCAAATATTCCATCGTTGGATTAATGTAAGTATTTATAATGCGGGGAAGTGTTTTGGGCGTAAACCGCCCAAAGATTCTCCACAGGATTCCTAATATACCACATGCCCGATTAAACGCTTTTCGACAATGCATATTCGGTTTCAAGTTATCAGTGATTCCAATCCCGAGATCCTTTTCAGCGGTGGTCCAAGTTAGGTTTTCGTATCCTAGATGATATGTGTGGTCGTAATTACGGCCAAGCTGTAACATATTACATTTACGTAAGTTGAACGGCATTTGATTTAATAGGGACCAGTGATACAGAGCATCCAAGTCCTGTTGTAGCATCAAACAATGTTCAGTAGATCGAATTTGCTTCCATATTTTAATGTCGTCAGCAAAAAGAACTAGCTTACACCGCACTATTTCAGTAATATCATTGATGTATAACGGGAAAAGGATAGGCCCGAGTACTGAACCTCGAGGTAACCCGCTCGTGTCATCGATACTTTTCGATAGCACACCGTCAATGCGAACTCGCACATGCCGCTCGGTCGGTGCGAGTTCGCACAACCATCAACAAATATATATATAATGAAATACGAGGAGTTCTGTTAGGTTAAGCGATTGCAGGCGTGTTAGCTGAAATAAAATTTAAAAGTGTCCGGAGAATGCACATCACTCACTATGAACTGCACTGAATTTCCTGTAAAATTTTAATGTTGATTGGCCACGTGACCAGATAACAAAATTCAATCATATCAGAAAATTATTCAGAACTTCTTCACTACTAACATAGAGCTAAGTAATAATCGTGTGATGAAACCTAAGTGGATTCTCTAGCGATTGAGCTCAGTTTATGTAATAGCTTCTGTAAACAATTAGATTTTAAGACATTTCTCATAAATGCGTTTTAATGGACCATAGTGAGAGTTCTTCATTTAAAATATATTTATTTGATCATTAGCAATCTAGTTCCATAATATAATGGAATATACACTAAGAACTTCGCTCGTCAATTATCAAGATTATAGCATTAGCCGCTAACGCTAAAACAACGCCAGTAAAAGAAAGTTCTCAAAGAATTACGTAAGAATTATTCAAATAAAATGAGTAGCATTATGGGTGCTGTGATCATACACATTACAGCAAATAAAATACGAGGTGCGTGTCCTAGAACGATATTGGGAGACTTCAATTAAATCCGTTTAATGACTGTTTCCCCGATCAGACATACAGTAATTACATGCATGTACAACTGTTAGCAATTCAATGGCCAAAATTTGCGTCTAAAACATAATTAGAAAAACAAGAACGGATATTTTAAGTGTATTCTGATAGAAAAACAAGCAATACCAATGCTGTCGCTTCGATAAATGCTTCATTGCAAAATCTAATTAAATTACATAAACTTCCGTTCATGCCCCATCATGAAACGCTGCATCACGTGACCAACGGGTGTTTATGAAATCACGTGATTCAGGGCCATCGTGTAAGGTACGCCATGACGGATCTCAATTAGAACATTGAATGGACAAAAATGGTTAACTCGAATTTATCTCCGGCGAAATTCATCTAGTGATAAAGCAGTAAATAAATATGAATTCAGTAGAATAGCAGTATATGACGAACCATGCGGTATGTGACTGTTCCTATTGATTTTGGAGAGATTGTATATTTTACTAGATATACCTCGTCATCCTATGTTTATTGTTAAGCATACTGCTTTTTCTACCATAAAAACTTATGAGTTATATATATAT
>JACCGJ010002857.1:0-26712 GCA_013407085.1 Atriophallophorus winterbourni | reverse complement strand
AAGTTGATAGCTATGCGAAATTCCTCATGGGCTACGCACAAAATCACTCTGAACAGACGCGTCCTGGGAACTTTGTCGAAATGTCCGAAACAAGGTGACGTCCTTTATTCGCGAAGACAAGCAATATAACCATTGGATGCTGATAAGCCAGATGGAACGACATTATAAGACACTTTACATGATCATAAACAACACGACTAAGGTTAAACCAGGATATTTTCCTTTCCAGAAAGCAGATGGATTGACAGATAATGTCAGTGATACAGCTGACGCCATAGAAACATTTTACGCGAAAGTCTATTCTCCAAAGGATGTTTCCCTGTCAACACCTTTGCCAAGTTCAACAGAGGTGGAAAGCTTAAGTGATGTCAATGTGAATCTTACTGTTGTGCGAAAGCATCTATGCAGGTTAGACGTAAAAAATACCCGGGGAAAGACGGAATAACACCAGCTATTCTGAAGTCATGTGAGCGGCAGCTTTTCTTGCCCACTATGTGATTTATTTAAACACACTAAATACGGGAATCATACCAGCTGACGGGAAAACTGGAGTTCTTACGCCAATCTACTAAGGCAGCAGTCGTTTGGATCCGGCCAATTACCGCCCTGTGACGCTTCTTTCAGTGGTTTCTAAAGTATTGGAACGCTTGGTGTGTGAAAGTCTTATCAGGCACCTCGAGAGCCATGACATTCATTCTCAAACACAACATGAATTTATAAAACACGCTCATGCTTGTCTAACTTGCTCACGACTTTAAACGACTGAAAGCTAGCACTAGACGAAGGGAGTTCCGTACATGACTGTTACTTAGATATATCTAAAGCTTTCGATCGAGTTGATCACTCCTTACTACTTCAGAAGCTGCAGGATGTTGGTGTCACTGGAAACCAACTAACATGGTTTGCAATTTACCTATCTGAACGCAAAGCAAAAGTCAGAATAGATGGCGAAATTTCCCGAACTATTGAAGCCACGAGTGGTTTCCCACAAGGTTCAGTACTCGGTCCAATACTGTTCTTAATATTTATAAATGATCTACCGAGACTGGCAAACTGTAAACCTGTTCTGTTCCCCGACGATTTAGAAATTGGAGAATTGCCTAGCTTTACAAGCAGGCTTAAATAAGCACCATCAGTGGTCAATTCAAAACAAGCTGCCCTTCAACTTCCTCAAGTGCGAAATGTTGCAGGTTGGGAAACCCTTCCCTTTCTCATACATACTTGGTAGTCATTCGTTGAGTGGAGTATATCGCAGAAAGATCTCGGTATCTGGGTGTGCAGAAATTTAAACAGCCTGCAGTGCGAGGTTGTCTATAAGTGTGTATGCGGCGTAGTCATCTTACTCAGACGAATTTTCGGGCGTTTTCCACCGCTCTAAATTGCCAAAGATACTAAATATATACATACATACATCTAGTTGTGGACTATACAGTACAGGATTTACCATAAGGCAACCTAAATGTATTGCATAATCCACCCTATAAGCAGTGACTGACTAGACTTGGATTGTGCACGCTCAAGCGAAGACGCATCCGAGATGACCTAATCCTGACATACCGAATAATCTATACGAGGTCCCACCTACTCCGACAACGTTTTTACTATTTGTTCCAATCTCCCGACTCGTAGTCACAACTTGACTCTTCAAATTGCACATTCCCGATTAAACTGTTGCCGCAACCATGAATCTTGACAGCAAGACCGCCAGTGAACAGAGTAAATAAATGTACATGTGTCACTCAAAATGGTCACACGTTCTCAGTAACAAAATCAAATTGTATGTCTATACGATGCACAATACAAAACAATTCAATTGTTGTAATAATTACGCAAATGATTGACAGCACGCGTGATTAAGTGTTCCGATGTCACTCATAACTCACTTTCAATAAACAGATAAGCCATCTTATCACTAAAGCCAAGCAAAGTATGAACATTATACATAGGTTTATAGCTCAACCTGATTGTAAAATGGAAATCTGTAAATGGTCCACCACACTCCTTTTTGACTATTATAACAATATATAGTAACATAGATAAATCAGAGAACAACGTTTTTAAAAGGCACAACGTTCGGCTACAATCTTATAGAGAAAGACGTGTACAACTGAAACTCGATACGTTCTTATCTCGCAAAATCAAGCCCCATCTCATTTTGTTCTTTAGAATATTGCCCCCAGATAATACACAACTAAGTTTGACACCTCATATAGGGTATGGTTTCAGCTATAAATTGATACAGTGTGAAAACTGTCAGATTACAAACAGTTCATACAAAAGTACGGAACAATTTTATTTTGACTAAATATATTCAACTGTGGAATCGCCTTCCAAAATATGTAAGACTCATGAAACACAAATATCCTGCAATGATCCGTATATTAACGGAATAGCAGGTTACTGATCGCGATAGTTTTCACAACATTCTACCCATTTCGCTTTTGAGTTGTCACTTTCCGGAATACCCATGACATCTTCACAGAAGATCGCCACCCATTGGTGACACGCTAGAAAACAATCAACTAGGGTACTTCAAATGTTATTTTTTCCACAAAACATATCAATTCTTCATCTTCTGGATCAAGAGAGGAAGGGAGCATCATCTTGATTCAATCCTGAACGTCTCAATAGCACAGGACAAACAACATTTCAGGAGAAATTTGTCCGTTACTTCCTGGTGAACAACAATCGCTCAACTTTCTCAGCATATTCTGAAACATTTATCGCCCAAACCACTAGCTTATTTAATATTCTAATGCATCAACTATGAAAAATTACACAGCGGGAAAAATCAGCTGAAATTTTGACCTTGTAAAATGATTGATTTAAAACTGTATTTATTGAGCATTAACGTTGTGTGAAATATTTTAGTAAATAATTGTTCATGCCCAGCATGCCTTGGTTAACCAAGAATAAGAGTTTATTTCTATTGTTTTATCCGATCACGTGGACATCCGCCTTACAGGTGAATTGTATCGATTTTGGAAAGCCATAAATTGACTGAGCTGTAGAAAACGCAAACCAAAAGTCCGAGGAGTGTTTCAATCTGTATAGTGTCACGGGCATAGTTAGCATTACAATAAAATTTGGTTCTGTACAGACAACTCCACTATAGGGAAAAATTAAACCGAAGCTTTCTCGGTAAACGCGCTGGACAATTTATTCACAGCGTCATTGTATTCTTCCATCGCGGATTGCCAGGCAGCATAATACCATTGAGCATACGTGGCGAGGGTTGAGTATTCATTCCAAATGGCGAGTTTGCGGCTGGTCCAGTGAAACACCTCGGATGGTTCGTTTCGCACCGGGGGGTCACTTGGTCGAGGAGATGCTATGTTCACATACTTTGGAGGTTCTTTTCGAGGGCGGTTAGGTGGCTCAGCTTGAGGATGCTTCGATTCAGTTTTACAGGTGACAGGCATACCGCTGTAATAGTATTCGTTCAGGAGATCCAGTAAACGGGATTCAATGCCATCCAGCCAAGAAATGTAATCCTCAGATTTCGGTGCCTCGGACTACATTGATAAAGTTAAGGAGATTGAAAAAGCGAATAACATTTATCAATACAGTCTGTGGATGAAAATCGGATTGTCAAGACTCAATTGGAAACTTTTCGGAGCGTAGACAGCTATGAACGTTCAGATGAAGTATAATGCGAACGTACAAGTAGTCGACGAACTTTCAACGTGTTTAGATAATGTGTTTAGCGGTGTATATGTGAATGCTGAGACTAGTTGATTGCAACGAGTAGGATACGCCAATCTTTGAAGGTAAAACAACACCACGGTTAAGCGGGAAAGGTAATGATGTAGAGGGCCGATTTCACGACTCCACAAACATTATTCACCTCAGTAAGAATGATAGATTGAATTTAAAGTAAACCAAATGTTATGAATGACAACTCTGGGTATCTTTTCCTTGAGATTATGAACTTACGGTGATAATGACAGGGTGAACGCAATCAATTTCACAAGCTGATCAAATATGCACGGTGGTATCAACCTTGTCACGTCAGATCGGAATAACAATTACAGTTATAGGTGACTGCCATCAAAGGAACCAAGATTGACGAGGACGAGAGCAGATGCTCTAGATGCACATGAATCGCGACCCCGAAGAGAGGTCAACGACAACACAGCGCGCGACTAACGCAAAACGGCACATCCGTCGTTGAGCAATCATAGTTGATGTTCATGCCAACTTATCCCCGACAGAAATCACTACGACGATGATGAGAAAACGTATATGCTTAAATGGCTGATGAAGTGACGAAGAAACGTCCAGAGCAAAACGAATGCAGTATTTCTGTACTGCGTGTTGCACTGATTTGTCACCGATAATGAACGACTCACTGAAGTGTCAACGACATTGGTGCGTTCCTAAAGCTGGTTGAATCGGTGCAACCCGATAATACCTCAGACCACGTGCAGTCTACCACAGCGCCTGTCATTTTATGCATGCGTACGGATAATACCTCAAGGTCGAGAGCGGTTGAAATGATGGATCATTTATGGTCCGAACAATTTTAGCAAGCAGCATATGAAACGTTTTTTAACCAAACTGCTAAAAAGTATGGGAGTGTGGTGACACAACGGAGAGAACGGCGTTCGATTTCAATCGCACGGTTGACCTGCAAATCACGAATGTGCATTCTGGTTAACGTAGATCCCCGCCATAACCAGGTGTAAGAGTCGTTGGGAAACAAAATGCAACAGCCACGCACCGTTTCATATTTACAGCTTCGTGATAAAGAAACGAAGATAGACATCGACCCCATGAGTACAAGCATCCTCATAAAGAATAAAAATAGGTTCATAACGTGGAGCCATATAAACGCCCCAGAGAACTGTGAAAGGAAACCAACCTGAACACGAACAGCTGAAAGATATTCATCGATTTTTACAGGCAACATGGACCAATCAGATGAAGAGTTGGGCAACGACTCCACGGGTGGTTCCCGTGAAGCCACGGGAGCGGATGCGACTTCGGGTTTCGCGTGAGACTCTTTTGAAGATTTTTGGTCACGCTTGTTCGGGTACCTCAGCCTGCGGGGTGAATGCAAGTTGGTTTTAGGAAGTTGAGCGCCAGTGACCGTCACCAAACGGTTCAGATCCACCGGACAATCTGGCGCGGCCAAGTCTGCAGGAACTGGATCTGTGATGAAATTGGACGAAAGTAGGCAAGTAGGCGGAAACGATTATCAATGAAGCGTGAAGCAGATATCGGGAAGTACGTACCAGGCAATTGAACGATACTGGTCGTAATGTTAGATTGAAGTCGTTGAAGAAGACGATGTTCGTCCGGTAGATCGGCCACAATTAACACAGATGCTCCGTAACTACCTATAAGGAATTGAACGTTACACGTTGGAAATATTGATGACGCGTTAAGAAGCATCGGAGACGGTGGTAGTACAGCGGTTAAGTGGATACGGTGGTATACAAATCAGTAAATTGTCATCCTCTGAAATGCTTACTACAAAAGTGCATTATTTTGCATCATTTCGCCACTGTGACTAATGACAGCAATCGATAAATTATCGAGAAGTTAGGCTGACCAATCAGAAACCCTGCCTTCTATGTTTACCACTAGAAAAACGTAAACAAGTTTCGGAAATGGTAGACGAAACTTGATATTTACCGAGCGTGCATAGTAGGCTGCGGACAGTTCGTCACCAAAGAGATGACATCATCAGCGCAACTTGCTTCTAAATCTTGCCGTCTACCGCTGTTCTTCAAGTCGAAACGACAGGATTCGTTCCAATCAAATTCATATGAATTCAGAGCCCAGAATTTAAGCCGTGTCTACCCACAACCAATTAATGCTCATGCAGTCTTGTACCCTTTCATTTTCTGTCTCCCCGACACAGTACAGATTCTATAATTACTGTAGGGTAGATGACATTCGCTTTGTCTCCTTTCGTATGGCAACTTCGGTTTCGATGATGACAATATCTTTGTGATAATCAAGAAAGCGCAACTGGGACATGCTCAACGGTTCGAAAATAATGGATTCATCGGAATAAAATGTATAAGGGAAACGAAACAGTGACTGTCAACCCTTTCCGGAGATCAAACAGTAATAAACTCGAGTCTACCGGGAGGGGACACATACTCATCGAATTCCAAACTACAATACCAAATACTCCTGAAACGGAGCAACGACAGGACGTTATTCTGACGTGTAAAACCCTACCGTGCTCGGCAATACAGAGAAATACCAGTTCAATGTATTTTTTGAAGAATGGATATCCGGGGAACTTCATCAAACGACACAAAGGTTTTCAACCCCGACTGTTGCGAGCCGAAGAGTTTCCATGGAAAACTTGGAGAACAAATCGAGATTGACGTTGCACAGAAGCTGACAAAAAAGTTATGCGCTGCATGATAGAGGACAGTAAAAGCTAAAAAGAAGATGCCTTGTTGACATTGTGCTCTTGTCCACGAAAGTTGAATGAATGCAGGTTATTTTTAACAAGATATAGAGAGCGGAATCATGTGCACAAGAATGTCGACCTTCCGAGATTCGGCAGCTCTATGAATCCCTTTAATCATCCACCCAGATATCATTTTTTATGGTTCTATAAGAGTTAGCATCAATTCTTGTTACCATAGTGCAGCAGGTGGGGTAGAGAGAGGCCGGAAATGGCTGGGTCAGGTCATTTCACGTTAACAAGTGGCGAACATTTGGCTAATTATCACATTTCAGTTTCATCGGTCCCCCGCGTTGTACGCACGCACATCGATTGTGTCTCGATTCATCCCTGAGGTCAACCTATCCAACGGTAATCGCGTTCAGCCACGAATCCCATAACACAAGAGAAGACAGATTGGTCCAAGCGTTTATTACGCACAAGACAAATAACGAAACACACGTCGATCTCATTGTTGAGGCAATATTATTATTTTCCTCAAAAACTCATAACTTATAATATATGATTCTCGATTCTGATTGGTCAATTTGTCGGCCATATTGTGTTTCGCCAGAAACTGTCTATAAATACAGACGAGCCTAATGCCTTTTTGATCAGAGACGGTGAAGCTCTTTGTCTGAACGACCTGCCTTTGTTCTTGCTACGCGTAGTGTTAGGTCTAGTTAGTCAATTGGGACTAATAGCATAAAGTCGATTTCGTGACAACCGGTACACTTCAAGCCCTCGGCACACAGAGCTCGTATGGTCGACATTGCGGCTGACGTCCATCTTCTCCTACGAAGATGTCTCTCGAAACGTTCGAATGCAATCGATCCGAATCCCGAAATATTACGAGTTCGCAATTGTCGTTGTCGAACTTTTCGGCGCTTCTTGCTCTTGTGTTGCGTCGGAGGGTAGAGTTCTGGCTATCATTCGAAAACTCGTGATTAACACTCATCGCTAACGGACTTCGCACCTCCACAACAGCATATGTGATGACGAGGTCACTTATAGGCCAGTTGGATAACTTTAATACACTGAAATCTCGGTACTATGCCACCTCGTTACTATGCCACTCTCACTACTATGCCACTTTTGCTCGGTCCCGACAAAATTCAATACAAAATAAATTTACTATGCCACTCCCTACTCTCGTTACTATGCCACTATTCTGTGACTATTTAAAAGTGCATTTTTGCGCATTTTACGCATATAGTCAGCCGGTTTCAAGGTCAAACACGCGATGTTTCTCTCTGACGCCAGCTACAACAAGCCAATCACCTCACGCACAACGACAAGCCTCTTTTCTACTCTTGCTTTAAGTATCGATGGATAGACCCACGAAAGCGCGCACAAACAGACACTCACAACAGTGACATCGTTATTTTTCAAACTATTCAGCCCAAATGTCAGCTCAAAAACGCAAGCGAACCGACTTTACGCTGAAGGAGAAGTTCGAAATCATCGATGCTGCGAAGAAGGAGCGGAATCAGTCCAGGTTGGCGAGGGAGATTAGCAAGAAATGGGGCGTCGAAGTTAAGAGAAGCACCGTATAGAGCATTCTCAGCAAGAAGGATGCAATTGAAGCTGCAATCAAAGCTGGAGTTCCATCGGAGCACATGAAGCTGACGCAGCCTCACGACCCGAAGTTTGAGGAGGGAGTGCTGATGTGGCTGAAGCAAGCAAGAAGACTGAATCTGTCTGCCAGCGGCGATCTGATCAAGGAGAAGGCGATGAAACTGGCCGAGCTGATGCACATCCCAGACTTCATGGCGAACGACGGTTGGTTGGACAGCTTCAAGAAGCGCAATGGCGTCACGTTCAAGACAGCGCAGGGCGAAGCTGGAGCGGTTGATTCCCAATCCCTTATTGATTGGCAGCAGCAGGTTCTCCGACCCTTACTCAGGCAGTTTTCTGCAGATGAAGTCTTCAACCTGGACGAGACTGATGCAAGCGTGTAATCGGCTAGACAACGAGATGAACGAGATCCGACGAAAGAAGATGCGTCAGCCGACGATTTCTGAGAGCTTTGGATCGATCGATTGAGCAAATAAATAATGGACTTGAGAAAATAAAGCCGTTTTTACAAAACCTTGTTACTATGCCACTCTCGCTACTATGACACTCTTGCTCGGTCCCGAGGGGTGGCATAGTACTGAGATTTGACTGTATACGAAAATGTCCACCGAGAGTTGGAATGGTAGAATCAAAACATGGTCTTCATACACAGAATAAAGACGCTTATTAATGATCGATAAATCATGCTACTCACATCTCCCCATTTCCACCGATTTCGGGCTGTTCGACTACGTGGGGATGAGACCGTACAATTGGTGTCACTGGAAAAGTGGTTGAATGTTACAATCAGTCTCTAGTGTTAAACATTTCAGCACCGTGATGAATTTAAACATGCTACATCGACCGATATAAAAGTCATACTCGCGTGCCTAATTACCGTATAAATGCCAGTGGAAAATTCCCACGCCAATGTGACTTTGAAGTCACGTGACGAAAAATCGATTGTTCAAATCATCGACGTCGGTCTGACAAACACTGCGCACATGTACACTATTCAGCATGGCGAAACCAAGGCGAAGAGCTCGTATGCATATTTCAATCCAGCGCGGTGTGCAAAATATTTTGCATTTCCTCATGGAAAAAATGACCAGCGGTTACAAGGACTCCAACTTGGCAGCTGCACTACAACAAGTTTATCTGGAAAATACTATACTCGCGCTTAGTGTGGCTTCACTTTTGTTGACGGTTTTCTCTCATTCATTGTCAGACTTTCTATTCATTCAAATGTTTATAAAAAATGAAGTTTGTTTGAACGCGACCTGCAATGCACATATTCTGGAAGAGCATCGAATTAAACCGCTCGAACTTGACTCTGGAATGCGGGTGGTGAGAGAAATCGCTAAACAAGAATTACAGATTGCTGAAGAAGTGGAATACATCACTTGGAGTACAGGTAGGTCACAGAAAATATAAATGATTTCGAATGAATTTTGGGTTAAAGTAAAGCTTGTATATGTATATATCTAAATCGTTTCATATGTGTTATTGAGCCAATGTTCGGAATCATTGACCGAATATAGTGAATATCTTGCAATGAATGATGTGCATTTCCAGTAACTAAGACAAAAGAGAGTAACAAATCCTTGAGTAACATACTTGGTTTCGTGCCGGTCGAGTGTGCATAGGTCAAGTCTTCACACTCCGTCAGTTACTTGATCAACGCCACGCGTTTTGTATGGCCAACTATCGAGGTATTCCTTGACATCCGATCGGCATTCGATTCAATCGATCGCGAAAGTCTATGGAACTGTTTGCTGAGAAATGAACTTCCCGAGGAGTATGTTGGAATCTTGAAAGCCAGTCCATGAACTGGCACAGTAAATGAGATTATAAAACAATCTGCTTTAGCGCATTTGCACATTCTCTATTTATGCGTTTGCTTATCTGCTGTTATTGATTTATGAGGTTTGGCATTTTGTCTGGCTGCAGATCTGTGTTTAATAATGATAATGAACTAAGACACAAAACTTCAGCACGAAATCTCGGGTTCAATATCCGAACAACTCTCTGCATGAGACATAAATTACAAATCATCGCTCAAATAATAAATGGTTTACAGCCACTTTAAGTTGTCAGCACCTACATGTAATGTTTTGGCAATTATTTAGCAATGTCCTATTCTATAATCTGAGCGACACTGCGGAGCTGATGTATTAGATACACAAGTTCTACGATCGCCGCGTCAAGTTCGATGCAGCGAACTCCATTTGCACCACCTAGGAATACAGAAATACGGAAAAATTAACCCCTCAACCCCGTAAAAATACTGGAATGTCCCTTACTCTTCAGAAAACACATTTATAATGCTAGATTATTGCTAGTCTGGCATGATATGATTGCATAAAAAATTTTAATTGTAAAATATTGGCTCGAATAAGCGGTATGTAATTACAAAGATTGTTAACCTAAAGGAGCTGGTGTATATACCCGAATTGGTCATTGTAACGAGATAGAGTGAAGGATACTTTCAAACAAATGAGAAAATAACGCCTGATAGAAAGGCTTTGATCAACTATAGATTTGGGCCTATAGACTGTAACGAGAAAAGAGAACTGTTGATGGAGTAAAGCAGTACAATATGTTTAATATACGTGTGTGTTTATAAAGAAGGAAAGGTATGGAAAATACTACGACAGTCATAGTTACCAAGATTGTTTTTGCATGAGCATGGAGAGCTTAGAACACACAACGAAGGTTGCTATGCGACAAGAATTCTATTCAGGTCCTTCGGCCCGATTATCTGTTGTAAGCTGCCTGGAGCCTTGTCAAGTTTCAAGCTTCTTCAATTGGCATTCGGTATCCACAGATTACCTGAGAATCACATCTTCACGATTAGCATTACTTGAGATTCTAACATAAAATTAAGGCATTTGTGAGGTACGATATTCACGAAAAATCGAAATCCCTCGTCGGCTGAGCGAAAAATGAACCTGCTCTGCTCCAACACTCAACAAGAAGACGTATTAACGATATTGGGAGAGAGAGACCGGGTATGTATGAACGGCACTTGGATGACGCTTTTCTTATTTTGTAATGGCCCTGATGACTGGCAATCCTTTATCATATATTGTAGGCGTGCGTGGGAGGTGATAATTGCGTCAGGTCAATCCTGGCAAAAATAACTTTCTTGCCCTAAGGTTTATTACATTGTTCGCATCGGCTTCAAAGACTCTTGTTACAACGTTAACAACCTTCCCTCCCTGCTTCTTGCATCCACTTGTTGATTGCATCCCAGTTCATCCTCAGGGTCAACCTTTCCGAGATTAATCACCTTCACTCATGAATCTGACAACACAAGAGAACGTTAATTGGCCCAATTTTAAAGTTTGAAACGCGAGCCCATATTATATAGACAAATCTCGTTACCCAACACTGTCCTTTACCTGTCTTTGCCGGTTGTCTCATTACTCTAATTTGTTAGTCATACATAGTTCATTTCACGACCTTGGGCTCGTTTGACCGACATTGACTTGTCGTTCCATGTGTTTCCATTTCCAAAAATGCTGTCACTCAAACTGTCTTTTCGGTGCTTCCTGCTCTTGTCTTGTGCCGGAACGTGATGTTCTGCATATCGTACGAGAGCTCATGAGTAGCGCTACTCGTTCGTGCACGTTACACCTCTGCAATACACACTGGAATCTTATAGAAGCTATTGTTGACATACCGATCAATTACAAAACAATTTAATCGTATTTCGAATGAATGTATCCGAACCCCCCCACAAATGTAAACATCTACCAAAACCAACCACATTTGCTCAAAATCAACGGTTAGCAAACTACGTGATCCGAGACCTTCATATACGACTTTCATACATTTCATCCGATCGGTGTGATTTTTGGATATCTACCTGAAAGTGTGCTACGTCGGATCTATCCATCTACGACGTGTCGTTCTTTGTGTGTATCATACGTGGATTTTCTGTGGTTCATTCGTTCATTTGCAACGCTTTTGTGTTGCTGCTGTGAGATCAACCCTTCGATGTTTCCCACTTTCGGGAACTACTCGGAAAAATACTCAACGTGGAATCAATTTCATCCCAAAATTCTCAAAGGGAGACTGAATAATTCGCAGCTAACTCGGGTGGAGAAATATTTTTTTTATAACTCATCATTTCCCGTCAACGTTATACAATACCACACTAACCAACCCCAGCTGTATCGATTTATCTGAGGTGATTTGTACCTTTGGTTGACCCCGTTAAAATGAAACCATCTGAACAAAAATACGCATTTGCATGCATTTCCATCTTACACACGCACAAACCATTTGATGTTCGCGAAACATGCGTCGTCGGCGAGAAAGTAGTGAGTGGTTAGTCCAAATATGTCGCGTGTCGCAACTGCTTACACACGTGTCATGCAAAATGTGAAAAATCATTGACCTCGGAGGCGATATCGATCGTTAACGATGAAAAATTACCTGATGTATGCTACTTATTGAACTAAACCAAACGAAGATGTATCCGTTTTAACAAGTGTCCAGCAAAATACCTGGATGATCAGATGCTGAGCTTGTAGCCTCAGTATACAAACGTTGAAGTCATCGGTAGAGACTCTGATCACCGCTTAGAACTCTCAGCTTGCCCTTATAACTTTCGACGGTATTGCCAATCAGATAAAAGCTGCATCTCAGCAAATCATTCATCACTAAGTATCAGCTGTTGCAGAGTTGCAGCTGTTGTTGGAGAGTCTTGAAGAGCGTTCACCACGTAAAGACGACACATTTACAAATGAGACTGTTAAAGACCTGTCTGCACACAACTTCCCTGGTACGAAAAAGGGTACGAAGCCCAAGCCATCGGAAGGTTAAGCTAAAACCCTCAGTTTCTAAACCAAATTTAATGGTGCAAAATACTCCAAAAGCGGACATGATAGATATTCGATCTCGGGCAGATGAAACGTCCCGCAACCAGCGAGAGCAACAGGCAAACAGTGTTCAGTCACTCCATGTACTAATGTAAGGGAAACGAGTGCCCCCTTACTAGGCGACAGGCTAAAGCATGCTCAAGAAGAATGGAGAAAGTTGTGCAGCAGCTTGGACTTGGAGCCAGTTGAAACATTATCATTGGTATGGCTAAATCGTAAACCTACTTAATCAAATCTGCCAGCCAAGACTGCTTAAAATCACGATCTGCTTGGAGATGGATCTGGGAAACATCTTACTATCCGCTTTTCTCTTGCGTAGGGAGTTTTAAGAGACCACTGAAAGGATCTTCACTGATGTGCCCTGGTCGGAAGAGCCCGAGACGCTCAGCGACAAACCCACACGAAGTAAGGGGATGGTCGAAGTTCAATCTTTTTGGAAGTCCCAGAAGTTGACGAATCAACTGATAAAGCAGTGCAGCGCAAACACGACCAGCTGCAATGGAGATTCCTCAGTGACATAATTGGCTTGCATGATGTAGCTGTGACGGACACGTTCCGCATCACCAAATCTACGAATAATACGGATTTCGGTCATAAATAGCGTTCTTACGTAAAGGTATGTTGAATACGGTCAAAACTCGTTTGGAAAATGGCCATAGGCTATTACCACGAGAAATTAGACTAAGCGCATTGAAAATTCATATAGGACAGATAGATACAACATAAAGTTCAGTAGAAGCACCACCAAGTCAATTAGTAGCTGACGTGTCAGAAATAAATTCAACCAACTTTATAGATCACTGTATTACATCAGTTAGAACGCAAAACGATCAGGCACCCTTACGAGCAATAAACCCTCAAATGCCGACTTGAAAGGAGTCGGCTTAACAGGTATTCTGCACTCCACCAGCCCATTTTCCCACACCTCATACTTGCTGAGAAAAATACTATAAATTGCCTCTACACAAATGTATGAAATGTTCACAGACATCATCGCCGTAATGGAAACATGGCTACAAACTCACCCAACAAATAGTGAACTAGAATTACCAGGCATGTCACTTATTCGCCATGACCTTGAAACGAGAGGAGAAGTAGCATTGTACTATAAACAAAACTTTCCGTGCCGTGAAATTATGGATCCAGACATCGTGTTACGGGATACACTCTGGTGCTCTGTCCAATTAGCTAACAGCGAAGACTGTGTTTTGGGATTAGTATATCGCCAACCGTCTGCACAGGAAACTAACAGAATTCGCATGATTACTTCCAGATTCACTTGTGGATTTTCAATTATTGGTAACTTCAATTTACCAAATCTGCAGAGCAGTACCATTCACCCTGAACACTCCTTCGAACGCGCATGTTGCATGTAATGCCCGATACCGCGGAACCGATGTACCTTCACTCCTAGATCTTGTTCTGACAAGCAATGAACACTCCATTGATAACGTTGCTTATGAAAGTTCACTGGGACTAAGTGATTACGTTTCATCTAGTTTGACTATTGGTTTAAAGCTGTAAAAACAAGTAGACCGATCAACATTCTGGTATTGAGTGATGCTCTTAGAAACGCGATTAACTGCCAACCGGAAACCAGCAACATACAAGAGTTTTGGCATGGTCAATGTCTCATACCAAGCATTCAATTGAATTGAGCTCTATAATTGTCCTCATGAACTCAAGAAAAATCCTCGAATTTAAACTAAGAAACCGAACTCGTGAGTGTTTAAAGGTACGAAACGTTGCTTGGCGACAGCATAGGCACAACCCATAATCACAGGCCTTTGAAATATTCCGTTTACTGAGGAATAAATTAAACAAATTTGTCATTCAAGAAAAGTTATACTACCAAGAACGAATACCACGCATGATGGAGTTCAACACCAAAATCCTCTATCGTATGGTTAACTATCAAGCTAAGATGAAACCAGGAGTTGCATCCGTGAACACGTCAGCTGGACCAACAACAACTGCATGAGAATCTCCTGAAGCATTAGCTACGTTTTATTCATCTGTATTCATCCGGAGAGAACATGTAATTTAAATCCACATTTCCAATCGGTAGGAATCACACCGTTTGCCAGTGTTTGATTAAAGAATTATGTGAGTTGTATATATAGCAAGTTCGCGCATTGCTTCAATGTGAGTGGGGTTATTCCGTCGGCCCCGGGAGACTTTCCGGTTTTAGATTGAATAATGCCTGACAGACGCCTTTCGCCGTGAAATTTATTTCCCTCAGGGGAACCGTGGTTGAATTGGTTTGATTTGGGATGTAAATTGCATGTTAATACTGTTTAATCTCACTGCTTATCTTGTCTTCATACACGTACATTTTGTAATTTCTACCATCCTATCGGAGTCGGTGATGTAATTTACCCACCATCTTTGACACGTACTCAAATTACCTGCTCAAATACTCATCATCCAACACTTTTATCAAGATCAAACATCAAATGTTTGTACACCAACGCACAATGCTTGATAAATAAGTTACCTGAACTAATCGAGCTTCGTCAAAAATATTCACCACTCCTGATAGCCGTAACGGAAACTTGGTTCAATCAGCAATTAGTTGAGGAGGAAATTTCTATTCCAAACATGTTTCTTTTTCATCGTACTCGAATGGATCGTGGAGGAGGAGGTGTTGCTATTTACTATGATCAACACCTCACGTTCAGAGAAATCACGGATAATGATTTGATACTGGAAGATACACTTTGGTGTTCACTTGAATTAGCAACAGGTGAAAACTGTGTTGTTGGTGTGATTTACCGACCACCGTCAGCAGACGAAGCATACAATGCTAGTTTAATTGAGAAAACTCAGCTGGTTGTTTCCAGATATCAAAACAACGTCCTGATCATGGGTGACTTTAATCTCCCGAATTTACTAAAAAGCGAGATTCCACCGGTGAACTCTCTTGATCATCTATTCTACAAAATGTTCAACGAAATTCCTTTATTCAACCACATCTCAAGCAGCACTCGCTTCAGAGGCACAAACACACCGTCCATTCTCGATCTTGTTTTGACTAGCGAGGAAAATGTCATCGAGGATATCCGTATGAAGCACCTCTTGGAAAGAGTGATCATGTAGTCATTGTTTTCGACTATATATCTGAAGCGAAAAGAGCAAGTGATGCTCAGAAGTTGATAAGAAAAATCGATACGGTTGCATTATCAATGTCTCTTCAAGAAGTCACCGACTGGGCACCGATTAGCACTGATGTCCAACAATGCTGGTCATCGATACTTCAGAAAATCAACCGAAAAATAGAACTCCACTCAAAATATGTTTCAAAACAACTGAAAAAAGGATTCAAATTCGTGATCCGGAGTCGAACACGGAAATGGATAAAGGTAAGAAACTGTGCGTGGAGAAGCCACATACTGCATTCAACACCTGAATCTTGGGAATCTTACCGTTTGTTGAGAAACAAAGTTACTAAACTTGTCCAGGAGGATAAAGAAAAGTATCAAATCAATCTGATGGATAAAATTGAACGAAATCCGAAGCTCCTCTTCCAGATCGTGAACAGAAAGGCCAGGGTAAAGCCAGGTGTTTCCGCTTTACTTACTACGACTGGAACTACATCCACAGCTCTCGAAGCCGCTAACGAACTCTTGCTCAATTTTACTCTAGAGTGTTCTACCCTAACGAGCGCGTATCCTACGATATACCTGCATTCAGGTCGCAGAATACAATACACGAAATCGTTGTGAAACCCGAAAGTGTCCTGGTAAAGCTACGCGGGTTAAATACAAAAAATCCCCAGGTGCTGATGAAATAACACCATTCATCCTAAAGCAATGCGCCCATGCTCTATTCTCACCACTCTCTGACCTTTTCAACCTGTCCTTGAGTTGTAGCACGGTTGCTAATGACTGGAAAAGTGGATTAATCACTCCGATATACAAAGGAGGGAACCGATCTTACGTGTTTAACTACAGACCAGTCACGTTGTTGCCAGTGGTCTATAAAGTTCTCGAATGACTTGTAGCTGACGAACTCATTAAACATTTGGAACAAAATAAGCTTATTTTCATCGCACAGCACGGATTCAGGACAAGATACTCCTGTCTCACCAATCTTCTCATAACTCTTGATAATTGGACTCGAGCAGTGAACGATTGATGCCCTATCCATGCTTGTTACTTGGACATGTCTAAAGCTCTTGACCGTCTTAATCATAGCATACTGTTACAAAATTTAAAGCAACTCGTGTGTGCGGCTGACTATTGGCTTGGATAAAGGATTACTTAACTGGTAGAGTTATAAGGGTTAGAGTTGATGGGGCACTATCCAGCCCAGTAGCAGTTACTAGTGGCGTACCTCAAGACTCAATCTGGGGGCCAATACTCTTCCTCGTGTACGCGAACGATATACCCGAAATCGTACGCAGCAAAATCATTTTATTTGCTGATGACATCAAAGTCTGGACGAGCATACGCACCTTAGAAGATTGCTAAATTCTCCAAAAAGATCTCGAAGCACTTCATAATTGGTCCTTGCGGAACTGCCTACAATTCAACATCCAAGAATGTAAAATGTCAAACGTCGGTAAATCCTTCGAATTCACATACTCTATGGGATCTCAGCAACTTTCATGGGTTACTGAAGAGAAAGACCTGGGCCTGTGGATTAGCAGTAACTTGAAGTCTTCACGGCCGACTCACGCGCATTTGTGGCTGACTCATTTGGCGGTTCCCCTCGACTTTCATTACATACGTAGAAAATTCCGAGGAAATCCACTTTGTTCATGCCTTTTGTTTCACGAAGGCTTTATCACAATTCGTGTATAGTTTACAAAGGCGGCCAACAATTTTGTTGTTGTGAGATCTCGCACTTAACCAATTGTCACACAGTTGGCACGGTACGTGCAGTCTTCTTTGTTTTGGTCATCGTGCATTTTTTTAAAATCCGGTCAGTGTGCTTCTTATGGAAATTTGCGATGTGGTTGTTTATCGATCGGTAGCTATAGGTGGAATGAAAAAAGGAATAAACGAGAACCTTAAAATTTTCGAAAATGCTTGAATGGTTGCTATGCCAGAAATTCAAATCGAAATTCATTCTCATATATTCGAACAAATGATCTGAAGTTCTTAAGTAGCATGTAGTCAAACCACGCTGCATCATGTTGTCTGTTTTTATCTATTTTTGGAATATCTAACAACTGTATTGGTGATACGATCTTGGCAAACATGATTACCACAGTTAGACCCGTCACGCCTAACGATGGTGACCTTGAAAACTATAGAAAAAGAATTACAAATCATTCTCAACGCAAAGTTGTCCGAAGGTGGTCCCGGTTTGACGTGCCGACATAAACCGGTGGCGAAAATGGTTCATCAACTTATCGAACAAGATAACTTCACAAATTATAATATTATTCTGTGTCCTCGGGAGCGTTGTTACCATATCACAATGGAATCACAGCAACACGATTTAAAATATTGGTTACGCATTACCGATACCATTGAATTTCGGGATTTAAGTCTTGAGGATACATTCATACTACCAAAAATCAGCAACTGTAAAGCTAATTCTACTTGTCCTCTTTGAGTCACTGTCATGCCAATCGATATGGTGATTTTACCACGCAAAACTTCCACCAGGCATCAGACTAAGTGTGTACCGTGCATCGATTGCTAACACCCGGAGAATCATTCCGACCACAAGTTGATCGCAATGCCACTCGTGTTGGTCAAGTTTCTGCTCCAAGGCAATAAATGATCCGGCTCACCGCGATTACGACCAATAGCTATGTAAGACGACCGTTTTTTGTGCAATATAAATACAATCAAATGAGTATACACGCATGCCCAGTGCTTAACCAACAAGATGGATGAACTTGGCAAACATTGCGTATGACATTCACCTGATCTAGTTGCAGTTACAGTGACCTGGTTTCGGTCCCACGTTACGGAGTCTGAGCTCTCGGTTTCGGTTATGCCGTATAAGTTGATGAAGGTTTAATGCAGTGTAACGAATTCAATCATCATCAAGTAAGCCTTGCTGATACTTGGTGGTGTTCGATTGGTCTAGGTTGCACGGATGTGCAATCGTACAGCATTGATGTACTGTGCGGCTAACATCGTGCTAAATTGATTGGCCAACGGTAGTGAGCTGCATGCTGAAATACGCTGGAGTCTCACTGCCATTTCTATTTTTATTTGCCCCTCATATCTGTCTAGGCCTGGGCAACCTGACAGTATCTTAGCCCAAGTGCAGTCTCTGACTGTGCGGCACTTTGCCTGGATCAGGCTTGTGCTTTCATACATACATACATCGATTGGTCTCGCCAATGGAGATGAATGCACAATCAGCATCACTTGCCGGTCTATGAAGAATGTTCACCATCCTAAGACAGCGCCGCCTATGCTCGCTGAGTTATGTCTACAGTATTTAAAATGGTCGTAGACTAAAATATCTACCCTATAGTTAGTTAAAATCAGAAATACCGCACTTGTGTTACAAAGGCGCTTCCAAATAGACTTGAATACACTTGACTTTGACTCCGTGAGCAGAGATGAACTTGTTTTTGATCGCTACTTTGGTGGCATTGCGTTAAATGTCATCACCAATCCGGATAAGAAGAGATAATCCGTTCAGTTGCACATCATAGATCACGTCGTTGGCATGCAACTGATGCCGATCTACTGAGTACTCTTCTTAAAAAATCTTCTTCTCAAATCGTAGTATTCAATTTAATAAATATATATATATATATATATATAATGCTTTTGTCCAATCGTTTAAAGTCATGAGTAAGTTAGACAAGCATGTGCATGTTTTTTAGAACCAATATCGTGTCTGAGAATGAATTTCATGGCTCTCGAGGTTCCTGGTAACAGTTTCACACACCTAGCGTTTCAATACGTTTCAACGAAATTCCTTCATTCAACCACATCTCAAGAAGCTCTCGCTTTAGAGGCACAAACAGACCGTCAATTCTCGATCTTGTTCTAACTAGCGAGGAAAATGTCATCGAGGATATTCGCTACGAAGAACCTTTTGGAAAGAGTGATCATGTAGTCATTGTTTTCGACTATATATCTGAAGCGAAAAGATCCAGTGATGCACAGAAATTAATAAGAAAAATCGATACGGTTGCATTATCAATGACTCTTCAAGTAGTCACCGACTGGGCACCGATTAGCACTGATGTCCAACAATGCTGATCATCGATACTTCGGAAAATCAACCGAAAAATATAACTCCACTGAAAATATGCTTCAAAACAACCGAAAAAAATGATTCAAATTCGTGATCCGGAGTCGAACACTGAAATGGATAAAAGTGAGACACTGTGAGTGGAGAAGCCACATACTGCAGTCAACACCTGAATCATGGGAATCTTACCGTTTGTTGAGAAACAAAGTTACTAAACTTGTCCAGGAGGATAAAGAAAAGTATCAGATCAAACTAATGGATTAACGGATTAACGAAATCCGAAGCTCCTCTTTCAGATTGTGAATAGAAAGGCTAGGGTAAAGCCAGGTGTTTCTGCTTTAATTACTACGACAGGAACAACATCCACAGCTCTCGAAGCTGCTGACGAACTCGCTCAATTTTTTCTCTAGTGTGTTTTAGCCTAACAAGCGCCTATTTTACGGTATGTCTTCATTCAGATCGCAGAATACAATACACGAAATCGTTGTGAAACCCGAGAGTGTCCTGGTAAAGCTACGCGGGATAAATACAACAAAATCCCCGGGAGCTGATGAAATAACACCATTCATCCTAGAACTATGCGCCCATGCTCTATTCTCACCACTCTCTGACCTTTTCAACCTGTCCTTGAGTTGTAGCACGGTTGCTAATGACTGGAAAAGTGGATTAATCACTCCGATATACAAAGGAGGGAACCGATCTCACGTGTTTAACTACAGACCAGTCACGTTGTTGCCAGTGGTCTATAAAGTTCTCGAATGACTTGTAGCTGACGAACTCATTAAACATTTGGAACAAAATAAGCTTATTTTCATCGCACAGCACGGATTCAGGACAAGATACTCCTGTCTCACCAATCTTCTCATAACTCTTGATAATTGGACTCGAGCAGTGAACGATTGATGCCCTATCAATGCTTGTTACTTGGACATGTCTGAAGCTTTTGACCGTCTTAATCATAGCATACTGTTACAAAATTTAGAGCAACTCGTGTGTGCGGCTGACTATCGGCTTGGATAAAGGATTACTTAACTGGTAGAGTTATAAGGGTTAGAGTTGATGGGGCACTATCCAGCCCAGTAGCAGTTACTAGTGGCGTACCTCAAGACTCAATCTGGGGGCCAATACTCTTCCTCGTGTACGCGAACGATATACCCGAAATCGTACGCAGCAAAATCATTTTATTTGCTGATGACATCAAAGTCTGGACGAGCATACGCACCTTAGAAGATTGCTAAATTCTCCAAAAAGATCTCGAAGCACTTCATAATTGGTCCTTGCGGAACTGCCTACAATTCAACATCCAAGAATGTAAAATGTCAAACGTCGGTAAATCCTTCGAATTCACATACTCTATGGGATCTCAGCAACTTTCATGGGTTACTGAAGAGAAAGACCTGGGCCTGTGGATTAGCAGTAACTTGAAGTCTTCACGGCCGACTCACGCGCATTTGTGGCTGACTCATTTGGCGGTTCCCCTCGACTTTCATTACATACGTAGAAAATTCCGAGGAAATCCACTTTGTTCATGCCTTTTGTTTCACGAAGGCTTTATCACAATTCGTGTATAGTTTACAAAGGCGGCCAACAATTTTGTTGTTGTGAGATCTCGCACTTAACCAATTGTCACACAGTTGGCACGGTACGTGCAGTCTTCTTTGTTTTGGTCATCGTGCATTTTTTTAAAATCCGGTCAGTGTGCTTCTTATGGAAATTTGCGATGTGGTTGTTTATCGATCGGTAGCTATAGGTGGAATGAAAAAAGGAATAAACGAGAACCTTAAAATTTTCGAAAATGCTTGAATGGTTGCTATGCCAGAAATTCAAATCGAAATTCATTCTCATATATTCGAACAAATGATCTGAAGTTCTTAAGTAGCATGTAGTCAAACCACGCTGCATCATGTTGTCTGTTTTTATCTATTTTTGGAATATCTAACAACTGTATTGGTGATACGATCTTGGCAAACATGATTACCACAGTTAGACCCGTCACGCCTAACGATGGTGACCTTGAAAACTATAGAAAAAGAATTACAAATCATTCTCAACGCAAAGTTGTCCGAAGGTGGTCCCGGTTTGACGTGCCGACATAAACCGGTGGCGAAAATGGTTCATCAACTTATCGAACAAGATAACTTCACAAATTATAATATTATTCTGTGTCCTCGGGAGCGTTGTTACCATATCACAATGGAATCACAGCAACACGATTTAAAATATTGGTTACGCATTACCGATACCATTGAATTTCGGGATTTAAGTCTTGAGGATACATTCATACTACCAAAAATCAGCAACTGTAAAGCTAATTCTACTTGTCCTCTTTGAGTCACTGTCATGCCAATCGATATGGTGATTTTACCACGCAAAACTTCCACCAGGCATCAGACTAAGTGTGTACCGTGCATCGATTGCTAACACCCGGAGAATCATTCCGACCACAAGTTGATCGCAATGCCACTCGTGTTGGTCAAGTTTCTGCTCCAAGGCAATAAATGATCCGGCTCACCGCGATTACGACCAATAGCTATGTAAGACGACCGTTTTTTGTGCAATATAAATACAATCAAATGAGTATACACGCATGCCCAGTGCTTAACCAACAAGATGGATGAACTTGGCAAACATTGCGTATGACATTCACCTGATCTAGTTGCAGTTACAGTGACCTGGTTTCGGTCCCACGTTACGGAGTCTGAGCTCTCGGTTTCGGTTATGCCGTATAAGTTGATGAAGGTTTAATGCAGTGTAACGAATTCAATCATCATCAAGTAAGCCTTGCTGATACTTGGTGGTGTTCGATTGGTCTCTAGGTGGCATCAATATATAACGATTGGTACAATCGGTTAAAGTTGTGAGTAAGTTAGACAAGCATGTGGCATGGTTTTAAACCCATATCGTTGTCTGAGAAAGATTTTCAGGCTCTAGAGGTTCCTGTATAACAGTTCACAACACTAGCGTTGCAATACGTTTCAACGCGAAATCCATTCAACCACATCTCAAGCAGCCACTCTCTTTAGAGCATACAGACGTCAATTCTCGATCTTGTTCTAACTAGCGAGGGGAAAATGTCATCGAGGGATATCCGCTACGGAAGAACCTTTTGGAAAAAAAAGAAGTGCTCATTGTGTTTAGTCATTGATTCGGAATATATATCTGAAGCGAAAAAGACCGAGTGATGCGCAGAAATTGGTAAGATAAATCGATACGGTTGCGTTATCAATGTATTTTCAAGAGGTCACCGACTGGGCACCGATTAGCACTGATGTCCAACAATGCTGATCATCGATACTTCAAAAAATCAACCGACAAATAGAACTCCACTCAAAATATGCTTCAAAACAACCGAAAAAATGATTCAAATTCGTGATCCGGAGTCGTACACGGAAATGGGTAAAGGTGAGATACTGTGAAACGAATTATACTTATCATTGTGTTTACTTTACACTAACAATTCTTCTCCCTATTTTAGCCTACCCTTCAATTGGACTGTGGTGCTCTTTGTCCCACCTTGTATCAATAGAACTTTCATCCAGAACGTCTCTGCTCAATTGTCTGGTTGAGATACAGTTTAATCCTAGAAGACGGGATTAAAACATTGGCGACGGGAATATAACATTGGCGACGGGAATTTACAACGAATCCAATCATGTCATTTTCATCAGAGTATTTGAAAGCGATTCTTGATCATCAACACAAACAATTCGAACAAACACAAATGCGTTTGATTCAATCGCTAACACAATGTCTCAACCTTCAGTCTTCAACTCTGTCCAAGAGTTCCAATTCACCAGCATTTATGGAATCGACTGCTTCTATAATTTCAGAATTCAATTACGATGCTGCATCCGGTCTTACTTTCGATTCATGGTACAACCGATGGAAAGATACATTTCTGAATGAATTTTCCTGTCAAGATGATGCGTGGAAATCCCGCCTTCTTGTTCGCAAACTTGGAACTATAGAGCACGATCGTTTCACAAATTTCATTCTGCCCAAGCAACCGAAAGATCTTTGTTTTTCTGAAACTGTAGAGCAATTACGGGAAATTTTCGGAGATCAATCCTCCTTATTTAACACCAGTTACAATTGTTTGAAGCTATCGAAACGAGATGGTGATGATTACGTTACGTTTGCCGGCATCGTTAATCGTGAGTGCGAAAAATTCCAGCTACAGACCCTTACGGAAGATCAATTTAAATGTCTCGTTTTCATCGCTGGTCTCCAGTCACCACAAGAAGCCGACATACGTACTAGATTACTTTCTAAACTCGAACACGAGAAAGAAGTGACTGTGCGTTCACTCACCACTGAATGCCAAAGACTTATTAACCTCAAACACGACACAGCTCTCATCCAGCGGACATCGCTGCCGACTTCATCTGTCACCGTACATGCCTTAGCAAAACAGACAGTAACATCTGTCAAAAAGCCCCCTACGGCATGCGGAGATTGACACTTTGCACGTTTTTGTCCATTTAAAAAGCATCAATGTCATCAGTGCCACAGACGCGGACACAAGGAAGGGTTTTGTCACTCCATGTTAAAAGGCAATCACAATCCATCAAGGAGCACCCCAAAAGCCGTCCGTCACAAGCAGTACCCTCATAAAAAACTGCTATCTAATTCCGTATTCGCAACGTTCAACGGAGAATTTCAATCTCGACGTAAATACGTAATTGTTTCAATTAATACCGTTTCGATCCGCCTCCAGCTGGACACAGCCTCGGATATTACGTTGATCTCACGTAACACATGGGAATTAATAGGAAAACCTCATATTCTACCCACCAGTCACGTGGCCCAGAGTGCATCAGGCAATACGTTAAATCTAACCGGAGAATTGATTTGTGAAGTCACTTTTAACAACCAACAGTTTTCTGGTAAATGCTATTTAACGGACTGTGCAAACCAAAATTTACTCGGACTGGACTGGATTACTAAACTTCAACTCATGGATGTACCTTTAAGTTCCATCTGTGAGGCTATCCAATCGCACACAACATCAGATTTACGTAATCAATCTACTGATGCTATTGGTCAAGCAGATGCATTATCCAGACTAATGGATTCGCAGCGCCAGCAACCTGAGGATACCGTCATCGCGTCAATAAACGTTGAACCTGACATCAGTAATGTTTTTACTAATATTATTCGTGCGTTACCAATAACCTCTGATATGATACGTGAGGCTACTGCTCACGATACCGTCCTTCAGAAGGTCCTACATTTCAACCGCACCCAATGGCCCCGTACATGTGACGAAAATCTTCAACCGTTCTTTCGGCGCCGTGGGTCTCTATCAGAAAACGCAGGATGCCTGTTGTTCGCAGAACGTGTGGTTGTGCCATCAACACTACAAAATGATGTTCTCAAACAGTTTCACTTTGGTCATCCTGGCATTAGCCATATGAAAGCGTTGGCACGAAGTTATGTATATTGGCCTAATATGGATAAACAGCTAGAGGGTCTCGTAAAAACATGTTCTAACTGTCAATTGGCGGCGAAGACCCCTAGAAAAACCGAGTTATTTTCATGGCCCACACCAGAATCACCATGGTCCTGGGTTCATGTTGATTTTGCTGGTCCGATTAACGATCAAAATTATTTGATCCTAGTCGACGCATTCAGCAAATGGCCCAAAGTGTTTCACATGGTTCGAGTCACTTCAAGTGCAACGATTACTAAACTGCAGCAGGTATTCAGCCGATTTGGTGTCCCAGATACTCTTGTTTCCGACAACGGAACAGCTTTTACTTCGGCGGAGTTTGCATCATTCTGTCAACAAAACAGTATTAAGCATAAACGCACGCCTCCGTTTCACCCACAATCCAACGGACAAGTAGAAAGATTTGTGGATACATTCAAGAGAGCACTCTTGAAACTCAGAGGGGAAGGAACCACATCAGACATCATTGAAAGGTTCTTGCTCAGTTACCGAGCCACGCCGAATCCCAATGTACCTAACAGTGTATCCCCGGCAGAGGCACTCATGAATCGAAAGATTCGATTACCATTGGACATCATCCATCCATCGTTTTCTAATGAGATGCCTAGAAACCGACGCATGGAAAACCAGTTCAACCATCACCATGGAGCCGTCAGTCGGTTCTATAAGCCAGGTGCATCCGTACTGGCAAAAGACTATCTAAGTGGTGGTGAAACATGGACACACGGACAAATTGTTCGCCGCGTGGGACACGTGATCTATGAAGTTGATGTACAATCTTCCATCTGGATCCGTCATGCAAATCAGCTGCGCCCATCTTCTTTGCCCGAGATTGTAAACCACGATCCTGGTATTCCACTGGACATCTTGCTAGACACATTTGAACTACCTGAGAGGTTGACCATATCCTCGCCAGAAAAGCGAGATGTTCAAACTAACTGTACACTAAGAAGATGGACCGACCGTGTTCGAAAGAAAGTCAAACCTTTGCAGCTGAACCCACGTAAACAGTCCTATCGTTGAAGACTTCCTGGGGGAGGTGTTAGGAGGGTCACCTCCAAACGAATTATACTTATCATTGTGTTTACTTTACACTAACAATTCTTCTCCCTATTTTAGCCTACCCTTCAATTGGAATGTGGTGCTCTTTGTCCCACTTTGTATCAATAGAACTGTCATCCAGAACCTCTCTGCTCAATTGTCTGTTTGAGATACAGTTTAATCCT
>JACCGJ010002856.1:0-28868 GCA_013407085.1 Atriophallophorus winterbourni | reverse complement strand
CATTATCATCATCATCATCATCATCATCATCATCATTTGTTTATTATTATTGAAGACAGCCTCAAAGAGGTAACACGTTACGAAACAGTTCATGATTGAATACGCATGAAGTTGCTTCTTCAATTTATGGTCATGGATGTATGCTCGGTGTTGTAATGACATGTCAATCAAGTTCACGATGGATAACATGTAGGGCTGACGGTTAAATCATTTTGTCCAAATACACCACGTTTGCTTCACAAGCATACAATAAACTGTTTATTATGAATACCTTTGTACGTACGCGAAAATCTCCACCAAATATTGTTCAGATCCAGATGTTAAACAAATTGGCCCGCGCTAATCTTTAAAAATGATTCCGGACGATAAGTAAATGTACGATAAGGACCGTTTGATAATTTACCATCGTCAGAAATGAAACGAACAGGAGAAATCATTCCACGTGCTAAATAACAAATATGATTCTGTGAGTCATATGAACCTTGACATTTGTAGATTCGTAATATTTCTCAAAACAATTTTCCGTCACTTTTACACAAATCCAGTATTCGCAATCAACGAAACTGTCTTGGAATACGTAAATCGCAAACTCAAATAATAATTCACAATGACATACACGTTAATAATCTGTCAACTTAAGAGCTTGCTCAACCATTGAAACATGTCTAAACAGACGAAGTTTTCATATATTCACAAAAGTGAGTAACGACGAGTGGATACTGTATGTCGTGTCAATAATTCAAGATATCTGAAAATTTCAATCCATTTAGATGGAAATGCTTACGCTTCTGTAATAACTAAATAAGAGTAATGTAGGTGTGCATCGCTTATATCGGGCTTTTAAATATTGATGAATTTTAGTTCCCACTTTCATTGCAAAAATCGCGTCGAGCTACGCATTATGATACTTGTTTATGTGTTCTAGCTTGTGTGGTTAAAGAGTTATAGTGGATTATTTGATACAAGACGAAATCATGGGTTCCTAAACAACCACCTCGACCCGTCGACCAAAAAACCGTCACTCAGCCTAACAATCTACTTCAGGCTACCAACATGATTGACCGCATCACGAGATCCAACATACAGACAAAAAATCGTTCGATCAAACTGTGACAGCGACATGGAACCAACTTGACCTCATTGCCAAGTGCCTGGACCCGGCGAACGGAACAATGGTCACGGCCGGCACAGCTGATAGGATGAAAATTCGCCGTTCGCCGGGCGACTCAGACGTCTCGCAAACAAGAAACTAAATACTGTTTCCCACCCCATGTACATACTATTGCACCTACAAACCAAACCAACCAAAGTGACCATCGTTGCAAGTTGGAAATACCACATTCCAAACGCAACTGCCGCAACTATAAATCTTGAATCTTGAAATTTAAATCTTCTATTAGCTTCCCATTCACACTTGCTACTATCGGTTATTTCGGCTGCTATGGCAGTTTACTTTAAAGTTCTAGGACCTTGACCTTTATACTTGGCAGATGGAGGTGACCCCAAAACATCCTAAAGTATGCCTTTTTATACCGCGTGTTTCGGCTAGGTTTTTCCAGCGTTATTTATTGTGCTCAGGCTTTTCTTGAGAAGGTACGTCGAAAATTCAAAACATCTAGAAATGTAAATGAATAACGTAGCTGACTTTGTTATATGTATGATGCCGAATTTACTTGGATCAAAAACTTTCTCTGATGATTGAGCTTTGCAACTGTTTGAAGCTTGCCGAATGCTTCTTCAATAAAATTTATGTTCACCGTCAAAAATATTCAAATTAAAAACAATGTATACATTATTAATAATGAAATCATTTTCCATTGGTTGTCAGCCTGTTTTACTGATCTTGCGCATTAGCAATCTTACAAATGAATATGAATACAGACGAAGTATATGTTACGTCTTACGATGTAATCAAGTCTGTAATTGGAGATTAGCGCTTCGAATTTTTAGATTTATTAATTTACAACACGTTTATTATTCAGCTTTATATATTTCAAATGGCGTTTGTGGTAATTGATGAAAAAACACATCGTTTCATAAATGTGGATATAAGAAAAATGCCTATGTATTATTTTCTTTTCCCAGCAAACCTTAACAACATTCTTGTTGGCTTTTGGTTCACTTGTCGGTAACCGGCAACACCCTTGACATCCATGAGATCACTTGGATCTCTACATATGGCCCTCTCTTATAATGCAAAATAGGGTGACTAATAAATGTTTACCCGATGAATCAAACAAGCTTTTAGTTATTACACTGCTGCAAGAAAGGGAATATTAGCTCGAATGCGAATGCGTACAGTTTGCAAATTACGTATGGATTCAAAATCGTTCTTGGAGCATATCTCAGACAGATCTGCTTTTGAGAGATCAGTAACCAATTCCTTATTGTGTATTGTTCTCCAGAGGAAATTGTGTAATTTCTTGGAATATAAGATGTTTCATTTTAGGAAACTGCTAATTTACATCCTTGCCATTTTCAAGCCGATAATATGTGATCTCATTTTTCAATTTCAGCTTTTATCACACCGATGAGAATGGGACTAAATTTAAGTCTGAATAATTTGAGATAATCGTGTAAGCATTTTTTGTTTAGAAAACCTCGAGTTTGATATAACGTGATAATTTATTTTACATTTTGCACTCATGAGTATGCGCTACAGTTTATTATATACAACCACGTATCATTTGATACACGATAAAAAGCCGAATAGATGTTATTGGGACTAGTATTGAACACGACATTGATATCGTTTCCCACGAAGGTCTGCCTGGGCTAAGTAATGACATTTATATCCAGTTTTAATATCTCTGTTGAGTTATAATAATAAATGATGCCCGATAAATAAGCTGAATCAATGAATGTTATGACGTTCATTGATGTTCTGCAAAAGAAAAGTAACAGCGAGCCGAAAGCCAGCCTTGTGAATGAATTTTGAGTATGCTTTTTATTTCATCTCAATTACTTAGACAAAGAAAGCTGTTTCAAACGCATGCGGATCCTGATCTCAATGTCCCTACCTGATGATTGGAAATAGAAAAAAACCGGTCGTGAGGTGCGTTCCACGAAAAAGCATGCGAATGAATAACGGAAGCTCTATATTTTCCCTCAAGACTTCAAGAAAACGCTTCGATTTTACACTATGATAATGACCTCAAAAGTCTTCAAAGTTACAAACTTTCGCTTGCGACAGCATCGGTGAAACGCAGCATAAAATACCTACGAAATATTCCATTTACTGATGTAAATAAAGAATAAATTGTTCATTCAAAATTTTATCACCAAGAACGTATATAACGCCTGACGGAGTTCAGCAGATAATCATCTAACGAGTGAATAACGGTTCAGGCAAAGTGAATTCTGGAGTTGTGATCGTGCATCTGTCAGCTGGGCGAACAACAATTTAATCAGAGAGTTGCTGATTGTCAGAACTTCATTGGATTATTTAATCTAAAGCCGGTCTTTATCCGTGGCAGGCAGAATTACTCGGCTCATGTGAACACAATTCGCAGAATTGCTAGAAAAACATAAAAGCACATTGAGTTGCAACCGTAGCCCCGAGGTCAAAATTGTGACGTTTTTTGGGCGATTGACAATTGATCACGTTGATTTCATTTGGTGCTTTGACCTTCATTCAAGATGACCAAGAATTCCCATGTTTTGTTATGCACCGACCTACAATCCACATGTTAAAGTTTGCTCTATCTGAGCTAGAAACCCGCTCTCTCACGAGGTCAATATGTACATTTATATGTTAATTTTGTTGTTGTCGTATAAATAACTGTCTACGATCAATATATTTTGGGCAATCGATAATTAACTCAAAAGCCAATTGCAGATATTTTTCTGTTGTTCTCAATTCTGGGTTCAGAAAAACTCATTGATTTATGCTAGAACTTCTTTCTAGCTGCAGAGTAAAGTCTTATGTTTTTTTATTATTTTAAACTTTGAATCTGGCATCAAATATAAGGAAGAATACGACAACCCTCCTAGCAACCCGCTCTCTCACGAGGTCAATATGTACATTTATATGTTGATTTTGTTGCTGTCGTATAAATAACTGTCTACGATCAATATATTTTGGGCAATCGATAATTAACTCAAAAGCCAATTGCACATTTATTTCTGATGTTCTCAATGCTGGGTTGAGAACTACTCATTGATTTATGCTAGAACTTCTTTCTAGCTGCAGAGTAAAGTATTATGTTTTTTTATTATTTTAAACTTTGAATCTGGCATCAAATATAAGGAAGAATACGACAAACCTCCTACGGCTTTGCTTTTCCGAAACTCAATAATCGTGAACGATAAAGTGGCAACAATTACTGTAAATGCGACCAGCAGTAAACTCAAATGTACGATCTAAATAATGTTTGGCAATGCGAAGAATATAAAAATTAACACAATCTTATCCAGTCCTACTCAGAAACTCAGAACTCAGAAAATTGTATGGTAGACAAAGCATTAAGCTTAACAATAACCATAGGATGACAAGATATTTGGAACATATTATAATATAAGAAAATATTATATCTCTCAAAAATCAATAGGGACATTCGCATACCGCATGGTTCGTCATAAACTCATCGAGTTTGAAAGCTAAAACTTCAACAGATTTTGATCGTGTGATTTCTTCAGGCGAATAGTTCCAAGTGAAACAAATTGTCATGGAGAAAAAAAAATTACAACGTCTATAGAATCGAGAATGCGGAATGCTTAAAGCCTTTGAATGTGTTCGTGTTCTAGTAAGGTCATTGGGATTTAGCAAGTGTTTAAGGGGATGGTTTAGTGAATGCCGTATTTTGAAGGTCAACATAAGGTCACTACGTATCCGCCGTTGGGTAAAATCTTGTAGGTTCAGTTTTAACATTCGCTCTGTGAAAGGCAAATTTCTGTACCGGGAGACCAACTTTGGAGCACGATGATGAACCTGTCGAATAATTCGATATCCTTCCACAGCCATGGTGCACGGGCTTCGATGGAATATTCCATAACAGGACGTATATACGTGTTAATTACCCGGGGTAGGGTTTCAAGCGTAAAAATCCGGAATATTCTTTTGAGAAGACTCAAAATACGGCAAGCTTCATTGTACACCATCCGGCAATGCTGTTCAGACTCAAGCTTAAACGAAACCCAGATAAACAGATCTTTTTCTGCTGTGGTCCAGACGAGATCTTGCGTGTCAAGCTGATACCTGTGGTGCAGAGATTTCCCAAGCTACAGCATTTTACATTTCTCAGGGTTAAATGGTAACTCATTTAACCGTGACCAACGAAATAAGATGCTTAGATCCCGTTGTAATGCCATACAGTCATTAACAGACCTGACACGTTTCCAAATTTTAATATCATCGTCAAATAGTATCAGGTTGCATCTCATATCCTGTACTATATCGTTCATATACACCAAGAATAGGAGAGTTTCAAGCACCGAGCCTTGCGGAACTCCACCCGTGACGTCTATTTTTCTAGATAAGCTGCTGCCAACGCGAACTTGGACGTGTCTATCAGTAAGATAGTCCCTCATCCAATTCAACAATATTCCTGTTATTCCACAGGATTCGAGCTTTTTAATTAAGATGTCATGGTTGACTCTATCGAAAGCTTTGGAAATATCGATGTAGCAAGCATTTGCAGCCTCACCTTCGTCTAGTGCCTTAATCCAATCCTCGAACGTTGTAAGAAGGTTAGATAAACAGCAACGACCTCTACGAAAACCGTGTTGTGCTGCGGTCAAAATATTTTGGTTTACAAAATGTTCTCTTATGCGCGCAGTCACAATGCGTTCCATTAATTTGGAGATCACCGGAAGTTACGTTACCAGTCTATAGTTTGCTGTGTCTGAACGGCTACCGCCTTTATAAATAGGAGTTATCATCCCTGCTTTTTATTGCGGTGGTATTTTTCCTTCATTTAAGCTGAGATTGAATATGCGAGTGAGAGGAGCAGTCAAAGCAACGAGACATCTGCGAAGCAAGTTCCATTGATATTGCATGCGATCTTCTCTTACAAGAGTCGTGACTTCATTCCGTATCTTACAGAATCGTTTCCAAGATTCTTCCGTACCAAACATCTTATGAGTTACCCAAGACTCTCGCTTAACAGCTAACCATTTCTTCGTTCTACTCCGAATAACAAACTGATTGTTGTAGCTGCATTTGTGTGTTACAAAAATCGAGTTTTCGTAAATCTTCGAATTGAGATAATTTAGAAAAAATCTGCAATATGAGCCAGGATGCATTGAATCAAACTCATGAGTGTGCATCCCGGAGAAAGATATTTAAGGATTCAAATTGTATTTTCCTTATGACTTTTGTCTGTTCACCGAATCGTTCCGCACTACATGCATAATCAAACAAAAGCACAACATGATCACTCTTCCTCAGTGGTGCTAGGTATTGTATACCCTCAACTGCGGCTGCCTCAGGCGTTAAGACAAGGTCAAGGGACGAAGGTTGGTCAAGACCCCGCAAGCGAGTTGGCTGGTTAACGTGATTGTGTAGTGAAGCAAATTCTATAAACTCTTTGAATTTATGTTCAAACGAATGCAGGGAGTGCTCACCTCTCGAAAACAGATGCGGGAGATTAAAATCTCCAATGATTAGCAATTGCATAGTCTGGCATCTTGTGATGTGTTACAATGATTCGATGAGCTTATCATTGTATGAGATTTTGGATGATGGCGAGCGATAAATGATGCCGATCGTACATTCATCTCCATTGACTAGTTTTACTGAACACCACATCGTATCAGGAAGGCTGAGGTGAGGATGATCGATGACGTTACACTGCGCTAAACGTTCGTGATAGTAGACTTCAACTCCACCACTGGATCTTCGATCACGATCGCGACGAAGTAGTGACATTTTAAGAATCAAAAGCTCAGCATCAGTCATGTAGGGCTGGAACCAAGTCTCTGTAACTGCAACCAAATCGGGTGAAAGTCTATCACAAAGCTCACATAGTTCAGCTAATTTGTTAGTTAAACACTGAGCATTTGTATATATGCACCTGATCGTATTTGTCTTACACAATGTCGAATCGTGTACTGTAGCTATTGGTCCGACTCGCGATGAGCCGGACCCTTTTCGTTTTTTTGGGGTAACATTTGAACTGTCAATAACAAGATTGCAATCAGGCTGTGGTTGCGATGGTTCTCTGGGTTTCAGTGAGGGAACACGCTTGGGCACACTTAGTCTCACGTCTGGTGGAAGTTTTGAGCGGTTAGATTTCCAGTCGGTGTTCATAGCGATAGCCATTTCAGCTGTTAGAAAAGTGATTTTCAGAGGACTGGGCTCATTGCCTTTGTAGTTGGAGGATCTAGGTATTCTAAAAGTATCTACGACAATGGAATCACGAGATCCAATAGCATCGGCAATGTATAACCATTGCTTCAAATCATGTTGCTTTGATTCCGATGCTGATACTAAATCAACATTTTCGGGGACACCGAGGAATATTAAACTACATGAAGTAGAGTGGTCTCGACGAGTGGATTGACCTTTCCTTTCCCACCAAGGTATGTCGGCTTGTACTCGGCAGGTCAAACCGGGACAAGCACCAAGTAGATACGCATTAAGAATGACTTCTACCATTTCAGATTTATTTCGCAATGTCATCCATAATTGGCGCGGTCGGTCTACGTGAGGGGAGTCTTTATGCCGGGTTAAGCGCGTCATCGTTGTATATACCAAAGCTTTCAAGCCCATGTGTGTACAGAGCTTAGTCCATTCATTGAGCTCATGTGCTTTTCTTGCTGAGAAAAGTGAATCTGTCGATTCCGGGATATTTGTGCAGATTACACTGAGAGCGATATCTGTCTTGGTAGAATGAGCGGTAACATTGCTTTTTTGGGGAGGCTCGGATCTAGCAACTAGACGATGGGGAGTCCTGGACAAAGTGTTCACAATTTTACCAGATGAGGACCTAGGTAAACAGGGTTCAGTAGGTCCATCTTTATTACTTTCGGATGAGCTATCAACACATTCAGTTAACGGAGCAGTTATTGGTGTAATTTCCTTTTCCTTTTTGTCTTGAGCAACATTTATTTCGGGTCGAATTGCGTTGGCAAGTGTATCTACCAAAAGCGGTTTAAATGTTTCCTCAAGTTTTCGATAACAATTTTCCAAAATCTCTATTCGAGATTCCAGCTTTGCCTCGTGTTGAGGATTTGTAGTCGTATCGATAGGCTGTTTACTTCGACATGCAACACATACGTAGTAAACACCTGGTAAATCAGCGTTGTTAATAAAACATATCACTTCTTTCGTTAGGGCTTTATCACATTTAGTATGTATTTTACTCAAACAGCCAAAAAATTTAACAACGCTGGATTTGACGCTTACCCCTTTGTTACAAATTTGACACACATCACGTGCCGCCTTCTTTATCTGGGTCATCGAGGTCATCCTTCGCGTCATTGTTACAATCCAACGAGTGATGAGTCAGTACACTTAGCGGTGCAGTTGTTTATCGATCGGTAGGCACTGGTGGAGTGAATGCGTTGGATCGGAGTGATGCCATCCAAGCGGTAAAATACGAACGAGTTGGATAAAAGTGGTGCGGTTGAACGAGTTTCAATCTGATACTGTTGAAAAAAAACTATCAGTCAATTCGAAATGATGTGATCATCTCAACGATATTCGTACAGGAACAATATTCTGAATCGCCAAGGATATTGCACACGTCGGTAAAATTGGGTTAAAACTTGAAAATTTGAATTTTCAAGAATTCACCTTGCTCGAAGTTTAAACGGGTATATTCCGAAAGAGCAAATTGAGACGAGTTCAATGATATATGACAGACAAAAATGTGAGGAAATAAATCAAAACGTATGAGAGCACAAATATATGCGTCCGCACAGCAGGTCAAACTTGAAATTATTCAAACTTGATCCTAACTAGATCTATGCAATAAACTAAAACGCATTGCGCAGTACAATTTTGAAATGTTCGCAACTGGCAGTCTCGATGAATAGTAGGTCATAATCCATATTTGATGACTGCTTCATTATTTTGATCGTGATTTAATTTAGTTTTCTATTGCGACCAGATCCTCTGAAAACAACATTTTGCACACCCGAAAATCTATCAAATGAAATTTCGGATAGTCTCTTCTGTTTTAGCGCGTCACTGATTTTGTTATCTTTGATGTGTTCCACAGTTACCGTGGTTGTAAACAAGCGGTGTAGTCTAAACCAAAACTATTCCTTTGGCATACCACAATTGAACGCTGAAAGCAATTTCAGCTTGACATTACTGGTTAGGTCGAAAACACGATTAATTTGATCATAATTGACTCTCAGTTCCAAGGTTGTCACGACCGGGGCGGTTTTGGGGATAAGCTCTTAATTCCAGAAATGCTCCAATGGCCTGCGTCTCATATAGCCTCTGACAACCAAGTCCAGCTCCTGGCCTGCATGCGTGGTCCTGTGTGACCCGGCGGAACTGCTTCTACTGACAGTAGAAAGGGCGAAGGCGGCTGACTGGCGCCTCAAAACCAGCATGCTTCGGGCAGGTGGAGCTCTTTAGTCCATGAAGGCGGCCCACCTAGGGAAAGGAAAACCCCTGTCTCAAACCTCCACTGCCTTGCGGCTACATCCATTCATGGAAAAGGCTTCAGGAGTCAACCTCGAGGAAAAATCCGGAGCCGGAGTCCCGTTAGGCAGTCCGAAGTTTATTCAGCTTCGTTCTGCCAGCTCCTGCGACGCCATCGTTGTCCAAACGTATCATCCTTGCTGTTCCTTTGGTTCCATTGGTGTCGTGGAGAGGGAGCGCTTGCTGCATGGACAACAGCTAGTTCTCCATATTAAACTGCCCTGGCGTACATCAAAACGCACCAATGGAGAGGACACTGCATTCCGCTTCTATGGAAAATAACACGGGAAGCAGCAGATACCGGTTAAAAGCTATGGCTCGACTGGCGTAGAGCTAAGCGTCTGGCTCTGCTTTCGACGGTGGGAGAGACTTCCAGGTCTCATTGGACGGCTACCGCCCGCCTCAAGCTGGGCAGCCCCAGTCAATAAGGTGCCGTCTCGCCACGGTCTGCTATCCTCATTGGGTGCATGGGGATTAGGAATCAACCGACAAGCAGACTGTATTTTTCCGCACCAGCGAATCGAAATACCAAACAACAAATGTCAGTTCTGAAACTGGGAACCTGGAACGTCCGGTCCATGCTTCCAGGATTTCATGACGACGTCTCGAATATCAGAGGCGTTAGAAAGTCCGCCGTGATTAACAACGAGCTAAAGAGACTGAATGTCGACGTGGCTGCCCTACAAGAGACGCGCTTACCAGACACTGGTAAGCTAACAGAGAGTGATTACACATTCTTTTGGAAAGGAAGAGGTTCCGATGAGCCTCGACTGCATGGAGTTGGGTTTGCCGTGCGAAACGACATATTAAAAGCAACAGAACCGAGCAGCAGTGGGAGCGAACGGATTTGGACTCTAAATCTGAGGTGCATTACTGGTACCATTACGTTGGTCAACGTTTATGCACCGACGCTCTCTGCGACGCCTGCTGAAAAAGATGCTTTTTATCATAACCTCACAGCCGTCCTGAAAAACGTGCCACAGAAAAAATGTGTAGTGGTATTGGGTGATTTCAATGCAAGAGTTGGTGCAGATTACGCGTCTTGGCAAAACTGTCTCGGAAGGTTCGGTGTAGGTAAAACCAATGAAAATGGGCAACGCCTTTTAGAATTGTGCACACAGTTCAATCTGTGTGTCAGTAACACTTTCTTTCAAACAAAACCACAGCATAAATTCTCCTGGAGGCATCTTCGCTCTAAGCATTGGCATAAGCTTGATCTTGTTCTTGTTAAGCGTACTAATATAGGAAGCGTGCTCCTCACCAGATAATATCGAAGCGCAGACTGCGACACTGATCATTTACTGGTCTGTGCAAAACTGAAGCTCCCCCACACGAGATTTCACCGCACCAAATTGTCTGATAAGCCTAGAATAGACGTCACTTGCATGTGCGAACCTAATCTAACTGCGAGATTCGCAAAAGCCTTCACGGACGAGTTCAACAAGACAACCCCACTTGAATCTGCTTCAGAAAACTGGGAATTGATAAAAAGCTGCATATGCCGAGTCGCACTTTCCACTTTCGGTCCAAAGAAAGCTCGAACGAGCAACTGGTTCGAAGCAAACGCTTCTGGGATGACTGCTGTACTGGATAAGAAACGCTCAGCATTCTTGAGGTTCAAAGGCATGCCAACATATGAAAAATTACGTCTTCTAAGAGCTGCAAGAAATAAGGTCCAACAGACTGCAAGGCGTTGTGCAAACGACTATTGAACTGAAGTTAGCCTCAATATCCAAAAAGCTGCGGATACCGGAAATTTTCACGGTTTGTATGATGGGATCAAGTGAGCCATTGGCCCAAACAAACTTGAAACGGCTCCCATTAAGCCTTTATCTGGTAAGCCGATTGTCGACAAAACTCAACAGTTGGAACGATGAGTAGAGCACTTCTCCTCCCTCTACTCTAGGAACAGTACGTTTCTACCGCATGCACTTGAAAATGTCGAACGGTTGCCGACCATTGAATATCTAGATACCCATCCTTCTCTTGATGAGCTCAATAAGGCAATCGACCGCTTAGCGAATGGGGAGGCCCCTGGTGACGACGGAATTCCACCTGAGCTCATCAAATGCGGTAGAGCAGCATTATTACAGCCTCTTCACCATTTGCTTTTTCAGTGCTGGCAGGAGGGGGGTGTCCCACAAGAGATGCGAGACACAAAGTTCATCACGCTATTTAAGAATAAGGGTGACAGAGGCGACTGCAAAAATTACAGAGGAATCTCCCTTCTGAATGTTGCAGGCAAATTGTTTGCTGAAGTCTTACAGATCCGGCTGCAAGTTTTAGTTGATAGAATCTACTCCGAATCTCAATGTGGCTTCCGCAAGGGAAGATCAACCGTTGACATGATCTTCTCCCTGAGACAACTTCAAGAAAAGTGTCGGGAACAGCGTATGCAATTATAAGCTGTTTTTATTGATTTAACTAAGGCATTCGACTACGTCAGCAGGGAGGGTATTTTCAAAATGCTTGATCTGATAGGCTGCCCCCAAGGCTGCTGAGACTCGTTATTTCGTTCCACTCAGGCATGAAAGGCTCAGTCCATTTTAACGGTTGCAGTTCAGAAGCATTTGAAATTCGCCGAGGCGTCAAACAAGGGTGTGTTCTTGCTCCCACGCTTTCCGGCATTTTCTTTGCTCTGCTTCTGAAGCACGCTTATAAGACGAGAACAGAAGGCATTTACATACGCACGCAAAGTGATGGCAAGCTTTTCAACCTGAACCGGTTAAGAGCACGAACCAAAGTACGGGATGTGATAATCCGTGACCTGTTGTTTGCCGACGATGCAGCCTTTATTGCTCACTCCCAAGAGAACCTTAAAGTCGCTAATGACGGTTTTTCGCCGGCATGCAACGAATTTGGTCGTTCTAACAATCAGGCATGACACAAGACCCAAAAAGTCCTTGTCAAGGGACTGTATGCCCCAAAAATCACTGTTGGGAAACTGTCAGCTCGATCCAGTACCATTCTATTTCAAAATCTTGGTTCAACCATTGCGGATAACCTCTCGCTAGACCACGGAGAGTGAGAGGCGGATTGCAGAGCAGCTGTCATTTTGTCCCGAGTGAACTCTGTGTTTGGGTAACCACAAGGCTGGCTGTAAAGACAAAGATGGATGGTTATACAGCAGCGTGCGTACTAAATGCTTTACTATACGGCAGTGAAACCTGGGCCACCCACGCAAGACACGAACGGAAGCTGAATGATTTCCATCTACGAAGCATCCGTCGTATCTTGAACATATCGTGGATGGACAGAGTGACTAACGCTGAAGTGCTTTCAAAAGCTGGTCTACAGAGCATGTTCACCTTAGTGCGACAGCACCGCCTGCGGTGGCTTGGTCATGTCTAAAGAATGGAAAATGGTCGTATTCCGAAACATCTACTCTACGGGTGAGTGGCAATTAGGAAGTCGACCCATTGGGAGACCGCACTTGCGGTACAAAGATGTTTGCAAAAGAGATATGAAAGCTTTTGACATTGACCACACAAGCTGGGAAGAACTCGCTCTTGACCGCTCACTTTGGAGGCATTCTGTAAATCGTCGACTGCAAGCCGGGGAGGAGCAAATACAGCTCTTGGCTGCTGAACGCAGATCTCGCCGCCGGCGTGCAACTGTAGAAATACAACAGAGTTCTGACTATCGTTGCAAGCGCTGCGGGAGAGATTGTTCCTCCAGAATCTGACTGTTCAGTCATTCAAAAAGTTGCAAAACATGAAATTCATGCGATGTGATGTACATCCATGGTCGACGTCCACCGACGGAGGCCAACAACAACAATTGACTCTCAGTCTTTGTGGCGAAAATCGTTTAATTGACTTCATCTACAAGAAGCGCAAAAATCAATGCGCTAAAAGTTTTGTTCAGCCGATATGGAATCCAATCTTTCAGGAAACTTTACTGATACATTGTTCCACTGCGTCGACTAAAATGCATTCCAATCGTTTATTTGCGCATTGACAACGATGAGGGAATGGCAAACATTTAACCATGTAAAAAAATCGCGCATATTTGCCACACAATGGCCTACGAAGAACTATGTACCGTTTACCAGATATAGAAGTTGAGGCCTAGTATCTTCTGACTGAATATTTCAAAGTATTTCCATTTGGTCCAAAAAATGTATGACTCAAAATCATGAGTTGATCCCGTGAAATGAATGTACAAATTGTTAATGTGTATCCGTGCAGTTGTGATGTTGTGGTTGATTTTTTGTTCTTGGCGATATTAAAAACGATGTAGGATTTACATTCGCAGACGAAAATCATTCGGTTGCCGAAAATTTGTAATAACCTAATCGTTAAAAACTGTTATATTTCACATCAACATTCATACCGTAATTATGTCGTGACTTTGGTTGTTCACATTATAGGATATTCCTTGAGTCAGTAAATATATTCAATCATTTTTAGACGTTATGCGTGATGTTTTCTGTCACAAAACCTTCAGTGTTTAAAAACTTTTGCTTATTTAACGAGAATTTATGTCTGACTTGATATTTTACTTTCGCTTATTGGTTCTAGTTAATTACGGATCAAGCATTGCATCCCTATTAGGTTCAGAAATTAGATAATGTTGTCAATACGTTCGGTCTTAACGCCAGTCCTCATGATATTTACATATTGATACAAATGTCCGAGCCTCAATGCAACATTAACTTTAAGAGAAATATAATATTCATATCACGAATGTGCACTTACTCGAGTAGGTTGTATCAATTTTCCCTGTAAATCAAAGCAGTGCTGTGCGGTCGCATAAATCTGTGCTCTCATACTTTTGGATCTATTTCCTCACTCGCTGTTCTGAACTGAACGGTTCAGATATCATTAAACTCGTCTCAATTCACTCGTTTGGATTATACCAGTTTCAATTTCGCAAAAGTTGAATCCTTGAAAATCCAAATTTTCGAATTATAACCCAAATTACCAACACGTGCAACAGAACCGGTACTTTGGAATATTGTTTCTGTTCAAATACTGTCGAGAAGAGCAAATCACTCCGAATCGACCGATATTCTTTTGAAATCTGTGAGATCGAAAATCGTGAAATCGCAACAGTTTTATCCTACCTCGTTCGCTTTTCATCGTTCGGATCACTTAACTCCGATCCAACGCATTCACTCCAGCGCTAGTTATCGATCGATCAATAACTGCACTGAGTCACCCCTCACCGGATTGAAACAATGACACACACGTTGACCCCGAAAACCCAAACAAGGAAGCCTGCACGTGATGTGTGCGAAATTTGAAACAAAGGGGTAAGCGCTAGATCTCATGTCGTTAAATGTTTCGGCTGCCTGAGTAAAATACATGTCAATTGTGATAAAGCCCTAACAGAGGAAGTGGCATCGATTATCAACAACGTGGATTTCCCCAGTGTCTGTTACATATGCACTTCATGTCGAAGCAAACAGTCTAGCGACAATCCACACAACGCTGCCTATGAGGCAAGGCTTAAGCCTCGGTTAGAAATTTTAGAAAATAATTATCGAATAATTGAGGAAAGGCTTAAAACACTCTTGATGGATAAAATTGCCCCAGCGATTCAACACGAAGCAGATGATGCTCAAGATAACAAAAAGCAATCTGAGCTCCATCAATCGACGGAACTGTTGAAAAAAGTCAATAATGTACCATCGATTCCAGACTCAGGGGTTACGTCCAAAGAGCTCCAAGTGAACGCGTCTCATTCCAGCAAGCTAACATTCGCTCAGATGGTGTCTAAAGGTGATAAGTGTTTGTCGTTAGAATTGAGCCCTAAACCTCAGGCAAAAGAGGAAGTTCAAAGCAAAACGGTTTCATATCACAGGGAGCAGAAAAATTCGATAAAACGCATAAAAAATTTAAGTGTAATATGCACCAATATTCCTGAGTCAGAGGTGACGCTCTTTCAAGAAAGGCAAAAGCATGACCGTGAAAACTGGTTCGTCGTTTGTAATCGAATCGGCCTAGACAGTATACACCCCGTGTCGGTAACTCGAATAACTCGTCATATGAAATCCCTGAATCAAGATAAACCACGTCTCCTTAAAATCACTTTCGCCAACGAAAAGGACATGGAAAATGTCCTACTAAATTCGTATTTGCTTCGAACGCAAAGTGACCTACCCAACCGTATATATGCTGACGTACCTTGGTGGGAAAGGTCAAAAGCACAGAATAGGCGGGATCAAACAGCAAAAGGAGTATTATTTTGCTTGACGTTCCAGAAAATTCGGGCGCCACAACGAGCTTCGAAAACAAAGAGCACGACCGTAAACAATGGTCATTTATAGGCGAAAATATCGATTCCAAAAAATTCTGTAGTTGTCGACTCACACAGAATACCTCGTTCGCCGAACTATTACGGGAAAGGGGCAAATCCACTTAAGGTTACGTTTCTTTCAAGTAGCATGGCGGATGATGTTCGAAAAGTGAACAATAACAGATTACCTGGAAACGTTAGACTGTGCAACTCAAAAGCCGCTGTTGAGGTCCACCTGGAGCATTTAATTACGCAATTATCCGAGACTGGTGCAAATTCGCGCGACGTCAACATCGTCGGACCAATAAATAATAATACTGACTCGGTGTTACATTCTAAAAACTCACTTAAATGCATCTATACTAATGCTCAAAGTTTGTTCAACAAATTGATTGAACTGACCGAGCTGTGCAAACGATACACGCCAGACCTCGTTGCTGTTACTGGAACCTGGTTTCAATCCTGTATGACTGAAAGTGAACTCTCAATCCCCAACATGATGCTAATACGGAACGATCGCCCAAGAAAAGGTGGTGGTGTGGCTTTATACTGTCACGAACGGCTTCAGTGCATGAAAATTCACGATTCAAACCTTGATTACGAAGATACCCTCTGGTGCAGTCTCATGAATGTGTCACAGGACGATTGCATTCTTGGAATCAGAATGACAAGTTATTACAAGCGCTAAATTACGCCGGAGAGAAGCGTAGCTCGCGATTACTACTCATCGGGGACTTCAATCTTCCTCATCTCTTTGCGAGATCCGATCATCCTCTACACACATTTGATCACAAATTTCGTGAGGTGATCGACATGATTCCACTGCATAATCATGTGTTTGACTTTACTCATAGAAGAGGATCAGAGTTGCCATCCATTTTGGATCTAATCTTTACTTCAGAGAAAACAGCAGTTGAGGGTGTTGACTACATTGCGCCCCTCGGTCGGAGTGATCATCTGGTGCTAGCCTTCGAGTTTGTTTGCAGTGCTAGACGAGTTTGTGCGTCCTCCAAACAATTCAGAAAGATCGACTACGCTGGTCTACGTGGATCGCTTGGGCTAGTAAATTGGCAAGAACTTGATCAACACAACACCGAAACACAATGCAGTGAGCTCACGAAAATACTTCAGTCAAACATAGATCATAATTCGCGAGTTGTTGATGAACGACGGGCAAGTGATTTCCGATTTAAGCTTCGCAGTCGCACAAAAAAATGGCTCGGGAAACGAAACTTTGCTTGGACTGAACACCGGAAGACCAGAACTGATGCCTCTTGGCAGCAATTTTCTAAAATTCGTAACAAAGGGAATGCTCTCGTCAAAGAGGACAAGCAATATTACCATCGCTCTCTGTCTTTGAAAATGGAAGAAAACCCTAAACTTCTCTATCGGATTGTCAATGCTCGGTCCAGTGTGAAACCAGGGGTGTTTCCTGTTATTTCTGAGAATGGATTAACAGTCACAGCAAAGGAAACGGCCGATACTCTCGCTCAATTTTATGAAAATGTGTTTAGCCCGATAACGGTTAGGGCGAATGAGAATTTACTGACATCGATTGTATCTCAACAACTGAATGATATTGAGATTAATTCAGCGATTATACGAAGACACTTGTGTCGATTGAACCCTAGGAAATCTCCTGGAGCCGATGGAATAACACCAGCACTACTAAAATCCTGTGAATAGCAGCTGTGTGAAGCACTATGCCAATTGTTCCAACATTCCCTAACCGAAGAAGTGGTGCCAACAGAGTGGAAGACAGGGGTAATTTCACCAATTTATAAGGGTGGTAGCCGTTCAGATCCCGCGAACTACCGTCCTGTCACCCTACTCCCCGTGATATCCAAAGTTATGGAACGCATATTGACGGAAAATATAGTTCATCACTTGGAATCACAAAATATACTATCTGTCGCCCAGCATGGGTTTCGTAAAGCTCGCTCATACTTGACAAACTTGCTGACGGTATTAAGTGATTGAACCCAAACGGTTGACGCAGGAGACAGTATGCACGCGTGTTATCTGGATATGTCGAAAGCTTTCGACAGAGTTGATCACTTCCTGTTGCGGATGATGTTAAACTTTGGATGCGAATAAAATCAAGTGCAGACTGCGTAAAACTGCAAAGTGATTTAGATGCACTACACGAATGGTCAGTTAGAAATAAACTACCATTCAATTTTCAAAAATGCAAGTTACTGCAAATCGGTAAGCCAGTACGAATATCACTTTGGGCAGACGATTTTGAGCTGGACCGAATCGGAGAAGGATCTTGGAGTCTGGATATGTGGCAGCCTAAAGAACAGTGTGCATTGTGAGGTCATTTACAAGCGTGCTTCAAAGCTTCTAGGTATGCTTCGACGGATCTTCAGAACCTTTAAGACTGTAACGTTGCCAAGAATCATGAAGACCTACTTAATTCCCACAATGGAACACGCATCGCAAGCATGGAATCCGTGGATGAAAAAAGATATATTCTTGCTTGACAGGATATATCATCGTGCAACTAAACTCGTGCGTGGTTTTCGAGACCGAACATACGAGGAAAGGTTGAATAAGCTAAAGCTCCCCACTCCCCTTCAACGTAGACTTCGAAGTGACGTTATAATTACTTACAAGATATTGAATACTCCAGATCATCCACTCAAACATTTGTTCAAGTATCGTGAATCAGGAATTACACGTAGCCACTCAGCGGCACTACAAATTCCCCATTCCCGTACTAATTGTCGCCGATATTTCTATTCGGTACGTGTCTGTTTCCTGTGGAATGCCCTTTCCGAAGCAATTATCACCTCTCCCTGTATCCAAACATTCACTCGAACCTTGGACACTTATTTGTTACATAACGATTTGACGATGCCTGTGTATTGACTCAGTGTAAGCATATTACTTGACCCAGTGACATCGTATAATTGTTTTTTATACCTCTTATTGAACGCATATTTACTATGATATGGTAATTGTGAAGCTATGTGCTTTTTGTGACCATAAATTCTTGAATCTTGAATCTTGAAAGCACGATTAAAACTTTGCTGTTCCACTTCATTCATTCAAATATGAAAACTAAATGTTCAGTACATGAGAGTTACCTTAGGAACATAGTCTGACAGTTAATTAATCATTATTACGCGTACCATTGCTTCAGTCTATGCTTAGTAATTTATAGTGATTCTGCAAAATGATATACTTAAGAAATGCAGCAGGGTTGCATTTTTTTCTTAATAGACACTAAAATAATTCAATTAATCAATACCAATTCAATAACAATCTGATCACAAACCTAGAACAAAATTGTCGTGTTTTCTCCCGATTTGAAGCGTGGGATAATGAGTACTATTATTAAAGCAAAAATGGTTCCGCTGTAGTTAATTACCGAGTCGGTTTTCTGTTACTTGTGAAATAAAAATTAATTCAAAGTGATTCAAAGTGATTCAAAGTTGTAATGGTCTAAAAAGCATTTAGCTTAACAATAACCATAGGATGGAGTTATAAGGTATATACAATAAAAAAGAAGAACAGGAAAACTCATGTAGTGTAAATCATATCAAAGTTTGGGTTGTCTCTCAAGTGTTTGTCCAAATTAGCTTTAAAAATATCCAGGTTGGCTGAGTGTGTAACAGTGGAGGGGAGGGTGTTCCATGTGAAACTTACACGTACAGCATACGAATATCTTCGACAGTTCAGTCTTGAAGTGGGAATAAGCACTGAAAGTTCGTGTTTCCGACTGGCACGGGGTGGCGAGCGTGTGAAAAGTTTGGACAAGGGATGGTTAGGGACGTGCATAATATTGTACATCAGTATGAGGTCACCTCTTAGTCGACGACAGCGAAAGTCGAAAAGATTGAGACTCCTCAAACGTTCTTCATATGGTTTAGCAGCTAGTCCGGGTACAAGCTTTGTGGTTCGGTGGTAAATACGCTGCAGAAGATTGATGTCTTTCTGAATCCAGGGTGACCAAGCCTGAACAGCGTACTCCATCGCTGGTCTCAGATAGGTGTTCATGATACGGGGCACCGACTGATTGGAGAATCTACCGAAAATTCGTCTCAATAACGCCAAAACTTGTGACGCCTTCTCTTCAGTTGTCCAGACGAGTTGGTGGGACCCAAGAGTGTAGTTGTAATTAACAGTCTTTCCAATGTTTAACGCCTTGCACTTTTGGAAGTTGAATGGTAGTTTGTTTCTCAAAGACCAATCGTGCAATGTGTTTAGATCCTTCTGCAAAGTTTCACAGTCATCATTGGTACGTATGCTTCTCCAAAGCTTTATATCGTCTGCAAATAACATAATCTTGCATTTAACACGCTCGGGAATGTCGTTTGCGTAGATCAAAAACAAAATCGGTCCGAGGACCGAACCCTGGGGCACTCCGCTCGTAATTTTGAATGGTTTCGATAAGGCGCCGTCAACTCTGACTTGGGCAACTCCTGTCGCGTAAATAGTTTTCTAGCCAAGCAAGAAGTTTTCCTGTTATCCCGTGCAATTCAAGTTTCTGGATTAAAATACTATGATTGACGCGGTCGAAAGCCTTTGACATGTCTAAAAAGCATGCGTGGATGGAGTAACCATTGTCCACACACTCAGTCCAGTCGTTTAAGGTGAGCAAGAGGTTAGATAGACATGAGTGATGTTTCCTGAAACCGTGCTGTTCAGTCGCAAGCAGTCTATTGTTTTCGAGGTGATGGGTGATCTTTTCCGCTACTAAACTCTCTAGCACTTTAGAAATTACTGGCAACAACGTAACTGGTCTATAGTTCGCAGCGTCAGATCGACTCCCGCCCTTGTAGATTGGTGTGATGGTACCAGATTTCCATTCTGCGGGAACGATACTATTTTCGAGCGAAATTTGCAATAATGTGATGAGTGGACCACACAATGAGCATGCGCATCGTTTGAGGATAAAAGGAGTGATTCCATCTGCTCCTGGTGAGCTTCACAATGTGTTCGCTCTAATATATTATTTTAATAGTAATCAGTTACTTAAGAGAAACCAGTAAGCTTTTAGACGGAAATATTCCAGTTCACGGAAATTGCTTTAAACAGATGATGATTGGACACACGCAATAGGCAGAGGTTGGTAACTCATCCATGTTACCTAGATTTATCGAACGTATTTGATGGCGTTAACAATAGCCAAATAATGTCGACATTGGACAGAATTGGTTTCACCGAAATGTTGTTGACTTGGCAAAATGACGGCCTTAGCAACCGCGCTAACTAGGAAAGTGAAAACAGTACGGTCGTGGGGTGTGAATGACGGAAAAGCATGCAAATGAATATTTTCTGAAAACAGTACATTATTTAAACCAATGTAAGCAGATAGGGGAGTTGCACCATCATAGTTTTGGTCCGATCCTCTGTCTGCTTTACATCAATGAAATACCTAATTTTGATCGCTTTAAAATACTGTTATTCGCGGATGACATACGGATGAGATGTTGTATCCGTAGGCCAGATGCCTGGTTGCTTATATAAAAATATATCGAAACGATTTAAATTTAGTAGCTGAACAACTATCAGGCATTTAACTGGAAAACTTGACCATCAAGTCTAAAAATTCTTGGATTATACACCTGCTAATAACCACCTTCTTCCAATAACTCATATGAAGGGAACAAACTGACATACTATGTTGGAAGTGATACGTAGATTGTACGGTACAGATTGTACCGTTGAAAATATTATTTTAAATAAACCACCGAACGGACGAAGCTATCCTGTTGTCTAATATCGAAGTACGTTTTTAGCGCGACTGCATAAATTGCATCATAATGTTGCACTACCGTGCTTTGTGTGACAAATTAAATTGCACTAGTTTGCTAACTTGAATTCTTCGATCCGAATATGCAATGGCCTTATTACTTACACCACCTGAAATCTTGTCAGGACGAACATTTTATATTCGGTCTATACAAGGCCTCGCAACTTCATAAATTGAAAATAAGAAGCAGCACTTAAACATAAATTAAAGCCAAGGTTAAGAGCATTAGAGTTTCATACGGGTACAATCAGAGTCATTTCATGGCCACAATTTACAAGACTGCATTTCGTAAATGGGGGGAACGAATAGTATATCAGGAGGCTTCGACTGGGAAATATCTTCTGGTTTTACTAGATCCGTTGAGGAGAATGCTGATATAATAGACTTATTTTCCCCGAGTGTATTCCCGGCAAAGTCCACGTAAGGAGTTCAGAAAGCGGGTTGGAATGAGGTTCTTATTACTTTGGCATTGGTAGCACAACACTTACACAAATATAATGTAGAAAAATATCCAAACGAGATAACTCCAAAGCTGCTCAAAAATGTGATACGCAACTGTAGGATCTTGTGTCTATCATTAATAATTTGCTCTATGGTTCTATGGAGCAAACAGAATGAAAACTGAGAAGAAATAATACTAATTTACTAGGAAGCTTAGGATACTAATGCGAAAAATTCAATTTCTGTGACATTGTTATCTTCGGAATTAAAAAAATATTGCGCCATTCATAAAGGCAGTAATATTGAAATATCTATAAAGGAACGGACACTTGTTCTTTGTGCACCACGTGTTTATAGGAAATCGTTAATCTCTAACAATCTTGGTTATAATCTCAGATGATTGGTGGAGTTGTGTAGATGCAGGTGGCTGTATTTATCCATGCAACCGCGATATTTATAGCGCACTTGACAGAGTCGAAAATGAATTACACTTGAACGAGCTACTGAAACACTGTTTTGTTTGAAAAATTTAGGAATATATTCGTAATAACCTTAGCAGCAGATTCATCCGTGTTTATGTGGATATCATAGTATCAAAGCAAATCGATATCAATAACATTGTTCGAAAATACAGTATGATAGGGACAATACTATTCCGGATATGCATGATACTTTTACAAATACAAAACGACATTAATATTATTGTGTTTGGTGATAACATAAACATACGAAATTCGCAATCCTGATCAATGTCTCTTGCTAAAAAAACTAGTCATCCGAAACAAACCCGTTCTTAAATATGAAAACTTCTAATACCTTGAAGATCGGTCGCAATCTGAAATGTTCTACATATTCAAGCGTGGCGACAAAATCCTGGGCAAAACTGTACAATAATTGTTTCAGGTTGTCTGAATATGATTCACTTTGAAACCTGTTTACAATGTTTAGCCGTTCACAACGCGCGACTTGACTGATACGTTCTTCACGGCGGATATTTTGACGTTTTATCAGCGTCGTTATCCTTGAATGATCAACATTCATATACACCCAGTTCTATTCTATCATATATGTTATTTATATTTTGACGTGACTTATTTAGGTTAACAATAGTTTGTTCACCATAATCTTGAACCAAGGCGGCGAAGAGCAGGCTAGTTAGGTACGTTCCATGTTCTTGATTTCAACCTCGGTATACTGACCCTTCTGTGACCACTTGGTTATTACGTTTGATTATATTTGCCAGGCAATCAGAACAAGTGACATCAACAAGGTGATTAGAAAAATTGACTTTTCACAACTTAAATCTACTCTCAAGAACACCTCAGACCCTGGTCTTAAGTCCGACAGCGTGCACGATCAGTGGCAGTGGATGATAAACAAACTTAAATCTGCCGTTGAAATGTACTCTCATCTTGTTCCAAAGGTGCAAAAAAATGGATATACGTTTAAGCTGAGTAGCCGAAAACGAAAATGGTTAATTTTGCGTAATGCTGCATGGCGGGCTCATCGACAAGATACCACTGTTGAGAGTTGGGAGACATTTCGGTTGCTGACAAATAAGGAAAACAAACTTGTTGTTGAGGACAAACTGAATTATCAAAAACATTCACTCAACAAAATGGAACCAAACCCCAAAATTCTCTATCAGATCATAAATAACCGGTCTAGGGTGAAACCAGGGGTTGCTGCTTTAAAGACGCGTGATGGAACAACAACCACAGCATCGGAATCTGCCGAAGTTCTAGCCCATTTCTTCTCCACTGTCTTCAGCCCACGAAACACCGTTACCTGCCTCTTAACTCCCGTCACCTCACCTGAAAATGTTTTACAAGAACTAACTATTACCCCGGACAGTGTCCTCCGAACATTGCTAAATCTCAACACGAAAAAATCTCCCGGAGCTAACGAAATCACCCCGCTGATCCTCAAAAACTGTGCTTCTACTTTGTGTACGACCCTGACCTACTTGTTTAATCTCTCTTTAACCCAAAGTTTCGTTCCATGTGATTGGAAGAATGGCATCATTACCCCAATCTACAAAGGAGGAAACCGTTCCGAAGTATCCAACTATAGACCAGTAACACTACTACCGGTGATATCTAAAGTAATGGAGCGCCTCGTTGCAAACAGCGTCACAAAACATCTGGAAGACAATTGCTTGCTCGCAGTCGAACAACACGTCTTCAGAAAAAGACACTCTTGCCTTTCAAACCTTCTGCTCTCCCTCGATGACTGGGCACAAGCTGTAGACAAAGGTCTCACCATACACGCGTGCTATCTTGATATGTCCAAAGCATTCGATCGTGTCAATCACAGTCTGTTACTACAAAAAATGGAGCAATGTGGCATCAAGGGTTCATTACTAGCCTGGTTTGAGGATTATCTCCGCGACCGTGTCATTCGAGTAAGGGTTGACGGTGCTTTATCACGACCCATTGCAGTAACGAGTGGGGTGCCGCAGGGATCAGTGCTTGGACCAATTCTTTTCCTGATCTATGTAAACGACTTACCGAAACTTGTTCGCAGCAAAATCTTGTTATTTGCGGATGACATCAAGCTGTGGACACAAGTACGCACAACTGAAGATTGCAGACAGCTTCAGCTGGACCTTGATGCCTTACAGAACTGGTCAGTTAGAAATGAACTACCTTTCAATTTCAGCAAATGCAAGGTATTGACTGTTGGAAGATATTTTGAGTTCTCTTACACCCTTGGTTCCCATATTCTTGAAAGCACTGACAAGGAGAAGGACTTGGGTGTGTGGGTGAGCAGCACGTTGAAACCGTCGCATAACGCCACAGCTGTCTATGAAAAGACGTCGCGAGTACTGCTACTGCTAAAACGCGTGTTCGGGAGTTTCACTAAGCAAACCGTTCATCGAATAATTAATACGTACTTGAGGCCAACCATGGAGTATGCGGTTCAGGCTTGGTCACCCTGGCTACAGAAGGACATCAGCCTCTTGCAGAGAATATATCATCGGACCACCAAGCTCGTACGCGGTTTGAAGCACAAACAATACGAAGATCGTATGCAAGTCTCAATCTATTCGACTTTCGCTACCGCCGTCTTAGAGGTGATTTGATACTTATGTTCAATATACTGCATACCCCCAACCATCCCCTAAATCAACTATTCACGCGACTACCACGCAGAACCAGCCGGAGTCACGACTATACAGTACATATTCCTGACTCGAGACTAAACTGTCGAAGGTACTTTTATTCTGTACGTGTATGCTTTACCTGGAACTGCCTACCTTGTAATGTTGCACATTCACCCAACTTGGATATATTCAAATCGAATTTGGACAATTTCATGTTGACCAATCCAAACATTGAAACAATATATTCTGCATCATAAAGCTTTGAACCAATGCATCCAAGTAAACTATACATATTTACCCTATCAAACCGGTTGAAAACAATTTCTGCTCTATGTATTTTTACGTGATTCCTGAACTAATCAGTAGGCAAACAAACCCCGTTTTACTACCTATGTTATTTGTAATTCGCATATTATTCTGTGGTTTTTGTAAAGCTATGTGCTTTTTAGACCATTAAATTGAATTGAATTGAATTGAATTGAAACAGAAGCGCGTCCATTGTAAATACACGATCGGTCCCAATTGTATTCCAACCAATTGTATCAACAAACGTTTTCCTTTATGTATTCACAAATAGAAAGATTTTAAATTTATTGAGTCAAACGCTGCTATATTACTAAGGAGAATGAATCTTAAGGTAATGCGATGGTCATATACTTCAATCGCTCGCACAATCTAGTATATATGTATGAATGCACGAACGAAAACGCGAGGCTGATTCAAGAAAAGTGCCGCACCGTGGCAGTTCGAGGTGCATTGCGTCATGGATGCGAACGTTTGACCTTAAGTAACAGTAACCGGTCTCCTCATACATTTTAAGCTATATCTGACCGTCGCATACACAACAATGCACTACGAAACAATCTCTTTGGTAGAAATGATAATATGTAGAACTAGATCCACCTGCATTGATTCCGTTGAGTGGATCATTCACGAATTGCGTATTGTTCGCTAAGGGTGTAGAATGTACATCTCCTTATGTTTTTCGGAATGTATTCGATCAAATGCAATACTTTGAATATCGAACCTTCCGAAATCCCGAGTTACCTATTAGGTCATTTCACAATCAGTGATCTTAAGTTTTGACGGAGTTTGGTGTTGTGGACATTTGAACACATGCTACGTGAATGTATTTCAACCAAACTGGTTTATGAATAAATAGAATAAAGTCATACACAAACTTGCGCAAGGTAGCTAGAATATTGTTTATTATCTGGCGATAATAAACCTTGTATTATAAATATGGTTTCTTTGAAAAACACGGTTGTAAAAAATAGTTTACTCTACAATCAGCAATAATAGGCCCAAAATAATACTAAATAAAATACATTGCTTTTGCATCCGTTGCATCTTCAATCTTATCGCGAACGGTTAAAGTACGAAACATTTGAAATGCAGTTAAAAAAATGTGTACGCGTAAACTTTACTGAGGAAGTTCGATCGACATGTGCAGACGGATGTGTATTAAATGGGCAATAATCGCGTGCATTCAGAGCTAAATATAGGAAGCCAACAAACAAAAAAAATTGCTAGCAGATATATAATGAGAGCTCAGCACCATGATCTTACAAAAATGAAAAATATTCTACAATGTTATCGACATATACTTCAGAAATCCAAAAAAGCACTATTAAACAAACGATGTGTGTAGTTTGTTAACAGTAGATGCTGAAAGTATTCAGCAAATCAAAACCCATCCTTTTCATGCAAACGTGAATGACACCACCAGATCCTATATCTTTAATTTGATGGTGAAAGCAAAACCGCTAAATCAATCTTCTTGACTTTCAATAATTTCTCGCACAGAAAAAGCAGTTTATGTATCTACAGCACACGCAAAATGAGCAAAACGTGTCACTGGTCATTGAGTGCACAGCAGTTTGAAAAGTCAAAACATATGAATCAGCTCGCAGTGTGATCAGTTTTACATGTGCAGATTCAAAGCATAAAAACAATCACCTTTCTTACATTCATCGCATCGATCTGGACACGCTTCATCTTTATTTTGATGGTGAAAGCAAAACCGCTAAATCAATCTTCTTGGCTTTCAATAATTTCTCGCACACAAAAAGCAGTTCATGTATCTACAGCACACGCAAAATGAGCGAAACGTGTCACTGGTCATTGAGTGCACAGCAGTTTGAAAAGTCAAAACATATGAATCAGCTCGCAGTGTGATCAGTTTTAGAGGTGCAGATTCAAAGCATAAAAACAACCACCTTACTGTACAATCATCGCATCGAACTGGCCACGCTTCATCTTTATTTTGATGGTGAAAGCCAAACCGCTAAATCAATCTTCGTGGCTTTCAATAATTTCTCGCACACAAAAAGCAGTTCATGTATCTACAGCACACGCAAAATGAGCAAAACGTGTCACTGGTCATTGAGGGCACAGCAGTTTGAAAAGTCAAAACATATGAATCAGCTCGCAGTGTGATCAGTTTTAGAGGTGCAGATTCAAAGCATAAAAACAACCACCTTTCTGTACAATCATCGCATCGAACTGGCCACGCTTCATCTTTATTTTGATGGTGAAAGCCAAACCGCTAAATCAATCTTCGTGGCTTTCAATAATTTCTCGCACACAAAAAGCAGTTCATGTATCTACAGCACACGCAAAATGAGCAAAACGTGTCACTGGTCATTGAGTGCACAGCAGTTTGAAAAGTCAAAACATATGAAACAGCTCGCAGTGTGATCAGTTTTAGAGGTGCATATTCAAATCATAAAAACAATCACCTCTAATCCACTGTTCCAAGGCTCACTTAACCTGATCTTACTGTCTCCACCTTACGACGACGAACAGCCAGAAACCGGTAGTGGTGTGTAATAGATGTGGATTTGAGCAACACATTACTTTGTTCATCCTCAAGCGCCTTGATTGCTTTGACCAAGAATCACTTTGTGATTCTGTGTCTGAACATCGTGGTTCGTTGTCCCTGGCTGTATAACAGTTGGCATAGAAGCATAACCTTGTTTAACTTTAATCCACTGTTTCGAAGCTCACTGAACCTGATCTTACTGTCTCCACCTGACGCCGGCAAACAGGCTGAAACCGGTAGTGGTGTGTAGTAGATGGGGATGTGAGCAACACATTACTTTGGTCATCCATAGGCGCCTTGAGTGCTTTGACCAAGAATCACTATGTGATTCTGTGACTGAACATCGTGGTTCGTTGTACGAACCCTATATAACAGTTGGCATAGAAGCATAACCTTGTTTACCTTTAATCCACTGTTTCGAAGCTCACTGAACCTGATCTTACTGTCTCCACCTGACGCCGGCCAAACAGGCCAGGAATCCGGTTAGTGGTGTGGAAGGGATGGGGATGTGAGCAACACATTACGTTGGTCATCCACAAGCGCCTTGAGTGCTTTGACCAAGAATCACTTTGTGATTCTGTGTCTGAACATCGTGGTTTGTTGTACGAACCCTATATAACAGGTGGCATACAAGTATAACCTTGTTTACCTTTAATCCACTGTTTCAAGGCTCACTGAACCTGATCTTACTGTCTCCACCTGACGATGGCAAACAGCCTGAAACCGGTAGTGGTGTGTAAGGGATGGGGATGTGAGCAACACATTACTTTGGTCATCCATAAGCGCCTTGAGTGCTTTGACCAAGAATCACTCTGTGATTCTGTGTCTGAACATCGTGGTTCGTTGTACGAACCTATATAACAGTTGGCATACAAGTATAACCTTGTTTACT